>NW_023611277.1:0-97307 GCF_013339725.1 Rhipicephalus microplus
TCGCGAAGTGCACAACGCACGGCTGTCCATAAAACTGGAGCTCGCAGACCTTAGGCCAGCTGCATCACGCTGTTGGCCCAAGGAGTCCAAGTATAAGGGAGTCCAAGCAGAAGGGAGCGGGCCCTACCTGGAATAGCAAATAGCCAAAATAGCTTGATTTCTTGAGAAGAAGAAAGCGACCTGGCACAGCGGAGGGACAGAGGCTGTCGGGCCGGCAGAGCTGAAGCGCCGAGGTTTTCGAGGTAGTAGGGCACTCACGAACGTTTGGAAGGCATCGCGCATGGCACTAGTTCGAGCCCCGCAGGTTGCATAATAAAATGTATGAATCTTTCATCTATAAAAAAGTGGTTGACCTCATCGGCAGCTTTCTCTACAACTAGCAGGCTGGCGTTACTCAGCCCCAGTATTACGGTGATCATGATGCCCGGCAATGTCCTGGCGTCGAGCCACGTGTGAAAACTGTACAGAAGTACAGTTTTGTGCAGAAGTACAGTTTGCTGCCGTCGGTGTCGTCGTAGTGGAGGATCTTCCGTAGAGTCAGCGTCAGCGGCCTCACCTCCGGGGGGCGCTGAACTCAGTTTTCCCGACTTACAGGACTGGGTGAACGGCGTGTCGCAGCGCCGCGTGAATAGCCTGGGCTCGGTGACCTGTAGCGAGCAGGCGACGACGAGCGAGACTCTCGCGACCGATGTTCTATACTGCGACGATTCGAGATGAAACTCTGTATTTCCGGTGGTTGCTCGCCAGGTCGTGAACGAGAGGCATTAGGCGAAAATCCACGGAGACCCACACGACGGTATGGACATGTTCGGTAGACGTGTCCGGCTTCCCCGCAGTGGAAACAAAGGGGCGCACAACCGAAGGATGGACTGCTGATGCAGGTAAAGTATGGTCAGCATCAGCAGATTCGACTGACAGAGCCTTCCCCGCAACAGCACTCCCAGTTGGAGCAGGTGGAACCACGGTATGCTCAAGTGCCGGCAACATGGCACTGTGGGGTCATGTGTACCAGTGCATCGAACGTGAGCGTCCGCCAAATGCACAGTGATGCCATTGAGACCAAATGTGCCCACCAAATCCACAACGTCACTCATAAGATGGTTCATTGCATCGATGTGCCCTTCCAACCTCGAAAAGTTCGGAGAGTCTTCGGGGTAGCCGCTCAGCGCCAGCAGGAGTTTGACTGCTCCAAATTTAAATGAGTTCGCTACCTCCTGGTGCCGATGCAGGCCGTACTGCTCGCCAAAGCTTGGCTGCCGGCTCTTCACGTTGCCGTGTTGAATGCCCACCGACCAGTATACTACGTATGGGCACAATGCGAATGGCAGGGTAGCGAATAAATAGTTCCACCGGCTAATCGTGATATAGCGCCACGCGTGTACACGCGGGTTTTTTCAGAGGCAAAAGGTCGCCCTCGAGCTATCGTTTGATGGTCCGAACGAGTAGGGTGCACTCACACTGAGACTTGGCTGCAGCGTTGACCACGTCACTAGCACAACGCATGTGGAAGAAGTGGTATTATGCAGCGGACGTGCCGTACGGAGATCACAAGGCACGGCGCTGAAGCACCGGCCGACAGGAAGTACGCAGCAGCTGGTGGCCAATTGCAGGAACTCCTTTTTTACTATGTGCAAGCATCACTAATGTATAAATATGTACAACGCTTTGTAGGGGCCAGCCAGCTGATTCCCAAACCTGAACCGAAACCACGACACCACATCATTTCCCCTTGAAATGAAGATGATGCGGCGTCTTTCACGCAACAAATGCACAATAATACAATACACAGAATACACAAAAGAGTAGAAAAATATACAGCATAACAGCTTGAAGAATTACACTTCAAGCACACAAAATGTAAAAGTAAAGCGCACTTGAGAGGGAACAACACCATTACATCATCTCCCCCTTGAATAGAAGGCATGGGGAGGGGTAACACGTAACACAAGCACACACTGCACATAGCACAATGAAGGATACGAATGTACTGCAAGCACACTATCAAACCAAGCAAGCCACATGAAAGCAAAGCACAGTGCGAAATATACCGCCCGTCATCCCCTCCTTCGCGAGAGGATGTCTGCATAGTCACTGCGATGTTAGTGTACGGCGCTAACGCCTGTAGTGGTGCCTTTCAATGACAGGCGTCTTAATTGTCGCCGTCCACAGCAGCCTGGATAAGCGAACGAATAGGCCCTTGAACTCTGTATCCAGGGTACTTTCGGCATAGTCAGGACCGGAGCAAGCTTGTCATGAAGCTCCGATGCGGCATGACTCAGTGCCACCGATGTAGGCGCCTTGCAGAAAACCGAAACGGGCACAGCCGGCGCAGACGTTACCAGCGAGAACACCACCACCGTACGCAGAACTGCGACCACCTCCGGAATCCCGGCCAGCACGCTCGGTGGAGCATCTCCGGCATACCGAGAACTGAAACAGCATCCCGGAGACCACCACCAGCCGAAGGAAGCACAGCCGGGGCGGAAGCAGCAGCAGGCTAGACGGGAGCAGCGCGCACAACCAAAGGATGGACAGCTGACGCAAGTAAAGTATGGTCAGCATCAGCAGGCCCGACTGACACAGCCATCCTCGCAACAGCTCTCTCAGTTGAAGCAGGTGGAACCAGGGTATGCTCAAGTGCCGGCAACATGGCAAGAGCAGGCACCTCAGGAGCACAACCAGCTAGGTGGCTAACAGGTGCAGCACAAGCGAGCACGGTCTCAGTCCGAGCAGGGATCGTCGATGCACGTGAAGTTGAAGTATGGCCTGGTAAAGTTTGCGAAATTTTCGCACACCTCGAATGGGCCGATGGCACAGCAGGTTGGTAGCATAGCGTTGTAGCAGTATGGGTTGATGAGGACGAAGGCCGCGGCGTTGATGCTCGCGTGGCGTAATCGAGTCGGCCTGCTGAGCAGCCAGCTGCTGCAACGCGCGGTGGACACGCTCCTCTTCCCTGGCATGTTCCTACGCTGCCTGGGCTGTGAAGGCGTCCCCCATCTGAACGAATGACCTAAGCACGCCGGGGTCCCATAGGCCGTACAAACTCTGATCCTGTACCATTGTATATGCCGCGGTGCCGAAATTGCAGTTGTTGGCCAACTACCGCAGTGCAAGAATGAATTGGACGGGAGTCTCGTACAGTTCTTGAACTCACCGTCGGAATTGGGCCAGTGCGCAGAAAGCGTCTTCAGGCTGCACGAAGTATGCATCCAGAACGACTGAGGCCTGCTGGTACACGTCGCATGTTGCGGCATCTCCTGAAGCCTCGACAGCCGTCAAGCAGCGTCTTCTCGTCAGCAGCCTTGTAGTATGCTTGCGATCCCTCCACTCTAAGCGCATTGAGCAGCAACGCCTTCTTGGCATCTAGCGTATCGTACGGGGCCACCGCGTCGATGTCTACTTGCATGAAGAGACGGCATGTCTTCCAGAGAATCGGAGGAACGCCAGAGCATTGCAGGAAAGGAGGTGGTGGAATTGCAGGGAGCATGCTGCTGCCGAGAGAGACTGGATTCGGAGGAAATGAAGGTGGAACGGACCCACGTGTAAAGGTACGGACTCTGCAGTGTCGGTGGTGACGAACTAATGATCCTCAGAGCTTAAGTATTGGTAGGCTGTATCCAGGGTGCTGAACATGGTAGCACTAGTAGCAAATAGCCGTATGCCCACCTTGGCCGGATGCATGCGGATTCCATCCTCGGCGCCAAAAGGTAGTATCGAGCGGCGGACGCGCCGCACAGAGAACACAGGGCTTGGCGCTGAAGCACCGGCCAACAAGAACTACGCAGCAGACGGTAGCCAAGCAGCAACTCTTTTTTACTATATTGTTACGTGATTTAGGCTGACTGAAACAGGGCATAGTGAGACATACCCAAGAAAGGTGCCTCAGACTGAGAGTGAAGAAGTGGACATTGTCGGTCAGCTGCGCTGAGGCTGTAGACTGGCTACTGTTATTTTCCACGTAACATTTTGGTGGAGGTGCTGGTGCTCTTCTGAAAACGGAGCTACGCAGTGGACGCCTCCTTAAGTCTGCTACCATGGCTCCGGGTGAGGACACGGCTTCGCCACCTACCTCAGCAACGACAGCAACCCGGTACGTCGCCCTAAAGCAACCCCGTGATCCCGGTACCTTTACTGGAGAGGAAAACACAAATGTGGACAAGTGGCTCAGTATGTACGAGCGTGTCAGCAAGCAATATGGCTGGGACGCAACCGTTATGCTTGGGAATGTCATTTTCTATCTTGACAAGACCCCTCGCATCTGGTTTGAGACCCATGAGCACGAAATCACAAGCTGGGAAATGTTTAAACAACAGCTCCGCGACCTCTTTGGCAACCCGTTCGGTCAACAGCTTGATGCCCGAAAGCAATTGGCTGTACGTACACAGACGTCCACTGAGCCCCACTTGACTTATATTCAAGACGTCTTAGTGTTGTGTCAAAGGGCGGATCCCTCCATGACTGAGGCCGACAAGATTTCGCAAGTTTTAAAAGGAATCGCCGATGATGCGTTCAGCCTGATTGTATTTACCAACGTAACGACCATCGACGCCGTGATCAAAGAGTGCCGCCGTCTCGAGCAGGCGAAGAGTCGACGCATTTTGCAGCAGTTTCAGCGTCTACCCAACACCGCGGCAACGTCGTCTTGCGAAGCCACTCCTTGTCATTCGTCTATGACCGAAGACGTGACGCACATCGTCCGACGTGAACTCGAGGCTGCTTACCCGGTTGCCAACGAACCGACATTGCCAGACGCCTCAACGCCAGCTGTCGCCTTGATCCAGGCTGTTGTCCGTCCGCCAGGAATTCGCTAACCTTGGTATCTGTCTACTACACCTACCCTGGATAATACTGGTCCCTCGATAGCTTCTGTGGACATGAGACATCGCCGCCCGTACTCTATTCGAACCAAGAACCCGTCTGAATGGCGAACAGCTGCTTGATAAGCCAATCTGCTTCCGCTGTGATCGCGCAGGACACATCGCTCGTTACTGCCGCAGCCAATAGCCATCTATGTCTTCTGGCTCGTACCCCGCTTACAGAAACTCATTCCGTCCACCAAACCACCGTTATCCGACCCACACTGAGTCTACAGCATTTACTGCCTCTGCGGACTACGGCCACCTTGTCCCGTCGTCGCCACCGCCTCAAAGCCGCCCTTCTCGTTTAAATACGCGTCGCCGCTCTCCCTCGCCATCGTTTAACCGCCGTATGTCCCCAGAAAACTAGGCTGCGCAGCTTCTGGAGGTGAAGCTGCTCTGTCGACCTTACCAAAAAATCCTCTGTTGCCCTTACGTTTGAACCGGAACACCCTAGAAGTATATGTGATGGCACACCTGTTGAAGCTTTAATAGATACGGGCGCTCACGTCTGTATTATGAGTTCGCGTTTTCGTCGTCGCATGAAGAAGGTCCTTACGCCCCCCTTGACCAGTGTCGTTTAAGTTGCAGATGGCGCAACAGTTCCTGTCGTCGGCATGGGCACAGCTCAACTTACCGTAGCCGGTCATCAAGTGGTCGTCCTTTTTACCGTGCTTGCAGCATGTCCCCACGGCCTCATACTAGGCCTTGATTTTCTTGCCGCCAATTCTGCTCTGATTGATTGCACCGCTTGTGTGCTCCGCCTAGAGCTGCCACAAATCAGTGACCCCCCGTACCAACCTACATGCCGATTACAATGCAGCGACTTTGTTCACCTGCCCTCCAAAACTGTGACGTATGTCGATTTTCTGTGCTCACCAGCTGTGCCCGACGGTGACTATTACGCTACGCCTCTCACTGACGTACGCCTTGCGCACAATGTTGCAGTGCCCTATACGGTGCTCAGCATCACAGATAACAAAGCTTGTCTACCACTTGTAAATTTCGGCTACATGAATCATGTGCTTCCACAAGGCATTTCCGTGGCCCACCTGGATATTTTTGATTTTGGCGACCGACCTCTAGGGCAGACGTCCTTTGTCCAGCATCGCATACACACAGGTGATGCCAACCCTGTTCACCACCATTCCTGCAGAGTGTCTGCTTTTGAGCGGAGCATAATTCAGAAGAAGGTGAACATGATGCTAGCGAAGGACATTATTGAACCATCCTCCAGTCCCTGGGCATCCCTGGTGGTATTAGTTAAAAAGAAGGACGGATCTTGGCGATTTTGTGTGGACTATCGCCACCTTAACAACATCACCAGGAAAGACGCATACCCTCTGCCCCGCATTGACGACGCCCTTGATTGGCTCCATGGTGCCGCCTACTTTTCTTCCATCGATCTTCCATCGGTTATTTGCAGATTGCTGTGGACCCCATGAACCGAGAGAAGACGGCTTTTGTTACGCCCGATGGCCTCTACCAATTCAAAGTCATGCCTTTCGGCCTATGTAATGTCCCCGCCACCTTTGAACGAATAATGGACTCCCTGCTCCATGGATTCAAGTGGTCTACGTGTCTTTGTTATCTGGATGACGTGATTGTGTTTGCTCCCACTTTTGAAGCGCACCTTGAGAGACTGTCGAAAATTCTTGATGTCTTCCATCTCGCCGGCCTTCAGCTGAATTCATCCAAGTGCCGGTTCGGTCGCCGTCGCCTTACAATACTTGGACATATTGTTGACGCTTACGGCGTACAGCCTGACCCAGAAAAAGTTCGAGCTGTGAAGGACTTTCCTGTGCCAAAAACTGCCAAAGATGTCCGCAGCTTTGTGGGGCTCTGCTCTTATTTTTGGCGGTTCATCAAGAACTTCGCGGAAATCGCTCGGCCCCTAACAGATTTACTCAAACCAGATGAGACGTTTACCTGGGGTCCCTCGCAAGCAGCAGCATTCTCCGACTTGACCACTTTGCTCACTTCTTCGCCTGTGCTGGCTCACTTCGACCCTACGGCACCGACCGAAGTCCGGACTGATGCCAGCGATTACGGAATAGGCGCTGCGTTGGCTCAGCGACAACGTGGGCAGCATCGCGTGATAGCTTATGCCAGCAGGCTGCTGTCCCCCTCGGAGCGTAATTATTCCATCACAGAGCGCGAATGCCTAGCGCTGGTGTGGGCTGTCACGAAATTTCGCCCTTACTTATACGGCTGACCATTTATAGTTCTCACCGACTACCACGCTTTTTGCTGGCTCGCCTCGCTCAAAGATCCCACAGGTCGTCTCGCCCGCTGGGCACTCCGCCTCCAGGAGTATTCTTACACCGTAGTGTATAAATCAGGAAAACTGCACAAAGATGTGAATTGTCTGTCACGCTACCCTGTGGCCGACTGCGATCCTATGAGCACTGATTATGTGGGTTGCGTCCTTTCCATCTCCCAGCTGCTTCATCTCGGGGACGAGCAGCATCGCGATCCGGATATCAGCCGCCTAATACAACAGCTCGGATCTTCACCGCAAGACGCTTCTGTTCGCATGTTTACCTTAAAGGACCACACCTTATATCGGCGTAATTTATCGCCAAATGGTCACGACCTACTTCTGGTAATACCAAATCACCTGCGCTCCACAGTCCTACGCGAGTTCTATGACGCGCCAACCGCCGGTCACCTTGGTGTCTCTCGTACATAGACCGTGTGCGCCGCCGCTTCTACTGGCCTGTCCTTTCACGCTCTGTACGTCGTTATGTCAACGCTTGTGAAATATGCCAGCGTCGCAAAAAGCCGTCGGGACTCCCTTCCGGATATCTTCAGCCCATCGACATCCCATCGGAGCCATTCTTCCGTGTTGATTTGGACCTTCTCGGTCCTTTCCCAACATCCGCCTCCGGAAACAAGTTGGTCGCAGTGGCTACGGATTACACGACCCGTTACGCAGTTACGCGAGCCATGCCAACAAGCTGCGCTACAGACGTCGCTGATTTTCTACTACGCATCTAATTTTAGTGCATGGAGCCCCTCGTCAACTGCTGACAGACCGAGGCCGTACGTTCCTTTCGAAAGTGGTTGACGATATCCTGCGTTCCTGCTCCACCCAACATGAGCTCCCGACATCGTACCATCCCCAGACAAACGGGCTTACAGAACGTTTAAACCGCACCCTGACAGACATGCTATCGAAATACGTCTCGGCCGACCATCGTGATTGGGACCTTGCACTACCCTACGTGACGTTCGCATACAATTCCTCCCGGCATGACACTGCTGGGTACTCGCCATTTTACCTTCTGTTTGCACGTAACCTACATTGCCATTAAATACCTTCCTGCCAGCCGCTGCGCAGTCTGCTTCTGAATATGCACGCGACGCTATTACCCGAGCTGACCATGCTCGTCAGCTTGCCCGCAGCAGAATAATGGCGTCCCAAGACTCGCAGAAGCATCGTTACGACGAGCGGCATCGCGACGAGCACTTTCCAACAGGTTTCCTCGTTCTTCTTTGGTTCCCTGTGCGACATTCAGGCCTTTCAGAGAAACTTTTCTATCGTTCCACGGGCCCATACCGCGTGCTTAGATGTGTGACCGACAGTACATATGAAATTGCCCCTGATAATCCATCAACCTCTTCTGCTCTGCTGTCAAGGGACATCGTCCACGTATCAAGGCTCAAGCATTACCACACTGCTCCTGCTGTGGCCCCGTAAACTCACCGGGTTGGCGCTTTTGCCGCCGGGGGTCGTGTTACGTGATTTAAGCTGACAGAAACAGGGCATAGTGGGACATACCAAAGAAAGGCGCCTCAAACTGAGTGTGAAGAAGTGGACGTTGTCGGCCAGCTGCGCTGAGGCTGTAGACTGATACTAATATTTTCAACGTAACAATATGTAGAAGCATAGCTAATATATACATATGTACAACGCCCTCTAGGGACCAGCTAACCGGTTCCCAAACCGGAACCGAACCCACGGCCCCACAGAAGGCATGGTGGGCATAGTGTGCTGCGGTGTTAAAGAAAAAAGTGGTGGTGTTGGCGTTGTTGCCAGTTGGCGCGAACCAAGATGACCCACGCGGACAGTCTCAAGGGGAAGGCGAAAGCAGCGCCCACAACCAAGTGAACGAAGCACAAGCGCTCCTCTAGCATCTGCGCATATTGCGTTGCACGAACCGGATGTCACTGCCATGGTTCGTCTCCTTCTGACGTCCAGTTTCTTTGCGGTGGCCGCGCTACGAGCTCGCAAACCCGCACCGGAGTCGGCGATGGGCTGAGTGATTCTTGCGATGACCCATCGATCGGTGACGAGTGGACTGTCAGTGCGTCTTTGTGGTGTTGTAGCTCTTGGAGCCTCGTAGAACATCGGTCTTGTCGGATCCCACGATTATGATCAGTTGTAGCTATGGATTAAAAAGGCAATGCTCTTGTAAGAGAGAACGGAGCAGTGTCACAAACTTTAAAGGACAAATCTTCTTCCGTCACGTGCTCCTCGAGCGAACGCTGTTTGTTGGTATAATGATATTTATTTTTCGAAGGCAAACGACTGAGTGCTAATGTTTAAGGTACCAATTCCAATTAGGTACCAATTACCAATTTAAGGGCACGGCAGCACCTTGGCCATGCGGATCCCTAACCACTTCGTATTCCTTGTGCAGTTTCTACTCGGCCTGCTGTTCCCACCCTGCACCAGCGCTACCGGAAAGCCATTTTCGGTTAACGCCACTCGGAATGCAACGAACAGCCACGTGCCAGAGACAGTTTCAAGGATCGCCCTGGATAATCAACGCCATCAGCACTCGTCAACACTCACGGATTCCGGCGCATGCGCTCACCCGTGGTCGCCCCTCGTGGATCAGCCTATAAATTCGTCACCCAGGAGCGCGGCGGCCAAAGGGCACGGCAGCACCTTGGCCATGCGGATCCCTAACCACTTCGTATTCCTTGGCAGGTAAGGAAACGTTTCGGTAAATGCATCCGCTCTAGTGACCGATGCCTGTTGGTGCTGCCGTGCCCCCGGCTGTGTGATCTGTTGTTTGAATGCTCATTGTGCGTGAGAAAACTGTTGTTGCTCGGCGGTGATGTAGAGACCAATCCCGGACCTGAGCTCTCTCAAATCATCAAGCAACTGAATGTAATTTCAGCAGATATTAAGGAAATTAAGGGACAGAGACTAGCGGATATTGAAAATAAACTGGACGCTCTAGGCGCACTAGAAGAAAAACTTAAAGCCTGCAACGACCAGGTTTTTGCCATGAATAGTACAATTAAAACGCTTGAGCAAAGAGTTGAAGAGCTTGAGAACCGCAGCCGTCGGTCAACCTAATTATTTATGGCCTAGAAGAAATGAAAGACGAAACAAGCGATAAACTGGAGCAAGCAGTTAACAAAGGTATAATAGAAAGTGTTCTTGAGCTGGAGCCGGTTCAAATTGAAAGAATTCATAGATTAGGCAGATATGCGCCAAACAAGACACGACCAGTGATTCTGAAGCTTCTTGACTCGAGACAGAAAGGAAGTATTTTGAAGAATTGCTTCAAGCTCAAGAATACTGACCTCTCTATAGGGGAGGATTTCGCTCGCAAAACCCGTGAGACAAGGAAAAAGCTTTGAGACAGCGCGAAAACTAATCGGGAAAAAAGACAAAGTCGCACTAGCATACACCAAGCTTTATATTAACGATGTCGCTTTTGTCTGGGACGAAGAAAGGGTGAAAGGGTACCAGTAGAAAAAAACGGCACAGTAAACCACCCGAAAACCCAACAACACGCCCAATTGAAGAAATAACGTTACTAACCGTAAACGCCCGCAGTATACTAATAAAACAGCAAGCCTTGAACAACTACTGCTTGATCAAGAGCCACACATAGTCGCCATCACGGAAACATGGTTGACGCTTGGTATCTCAAACGACGAATTCACTCCCCCGGAGTACGTTGTAATCCAGAAAGATCGTCCCACACGTGGTGGGGGTGCGGCCCTGCTGATAAGCAAATCGATTCCTTTTATCGTGCTTCCCGATGTTATAGGCGCAGAGGCGGTATTCTGTAAATTCATTGTGATGGAATTAGCATAGTAACCGGGTGCGTTTACAGAAGCCCCTCATCAGACAACAAATGTATTATAGCGATCCAAGATTATCTTCAAACTCATGCCCATAACTCTCGACTAATCATCATGGGTGACTTTAACCTTCCCGACATAAATTGGAACAACATGCAGTACACGTCACAGTCATCGGAGACACTTATTGGTTTAATTTTAAATTTCAATCTGCAACAAGTCGTGCTTGCGCCAACACGTATAAAAGATCAAACAAAAAGCGTACTCGACCTTATATTGATCAGTGGCCAGTTCCCGTTAAATAATCAGTCGTCCATGTGATTCCGGGGACATCAGATCACCACATACCAATCTGTCAGCTCCAACTAGGATATGACATAACCCACGTTCATCAGTAACTACTGTACGAATTTCCCTAAAGGTGATGATGCCAGCATTGTAACCTACTTAGCTCACGAATTTGAAAACTTTTCAAACCTTGCTATACATCCAACGACTGATGTAAATCATTTATGGTCGTGCTTCAAGACTAACGTTGTGTTCTGAGTTACCCACTTTGTCCCACTGAAAACAAAAAGGCAAAAAAACATAATCCTTGGATAAACCTCGAAGTTTTACACGCAAAGCGAAAAGTTAAGAGGCTACGCCAAGCAATCAAAAAGAAAGGCAAGAATCCAGTAACCGCATCTAACCTAGCACGTGCTATTACAGACTTCAAACAAAAAGCTAGCTTCGCCAAAAGGCAATATTTTACTTCAACGCTTCCGTGTTACATAAAAACAACCCTCACCGATTCTGGAAATATTTTCGCCCTGCCGCTGAAACAAAGCCGTGTTTAAGCGATAGCGATAAAACAAACCAGGCCAATATCTTCAACGATTATTTTCAATCTGTCTTTACTGATGACAATGGCACCCCTCCTGCGGCCTTGCCTACAGCCCGAATTCCCATTGAACCATTAGTTATAAGCGACCCCGGGATTCTTAACCTACTTTTGAATCTACACACGAAGAAAGCCAGTGGCCACGATGATATTGCAAATGAATTTCTTTTTCGATACGCAGAACTGTGCAGTAAATACCTCACCATAATTTATCGCAAATCTATAGAAACAGCAAAACTGCCATCAGACTGGAAAATAGCAAAGGTGATACCTATACACAAAACCGGAGATACCGCTGTTCCTTCTAATTTTAGACCTATATCCCTCACCAGTACGTCATGTAAGATACAAGAGCATATAATCGCTAAGCATTTAACTATTTTTCTAGAAAACAACAATCTTCTGTCCCCCCATCAATCAGCGAATGGAATAGGTTAGATCCCTCCATTACGAACGCACCATCACTGGCAGAATTCACTTCAAAAATTGAGACTATACTTTGAGACAAAGGCATTCTTCAACCATGACCTCCATTATTGTTTTTCAGTAGTATTTATTGGATGTATAAGTGTACACAATGCCTTCTCTGTATAAAACTGTATTGATTCTTTTATGCAGCAAAGATTCAGTTCGCTGCTTCCGAAGTGTGAATATTTGGAGTGCATAAATACCTATGTCTAATGTTTCTATGTAACTAGGATTATTATTACCAATTTTAAAATAGCTACAGTTGTGTATGCCGCCTGTAAGAAAGTACTTAGCATTCATTGTATTCTGTAACTCATGCCCTCCTGCTTTGGTCTCGTAAGAGACTTGCAGTATTGTAAATAAATAAAATAAAATAAATTCCCTTCCTATATTCTGGTGCCGGCGTCTCTGGTTGTGAGAGGTTGACTGTCGTCATCCGCAAGCGAAATTCTAACAGATAGAAATGTAACTAGTGAGGATTTTTGGTTAAAGTGAGAATGAAACCCACGGCATAAACGTGGCAAGAGGGTGTTCTTCCATTGAACCATGCAATTGCTAGTAACTGCTATACATATAAAAAAACGTGTGGGGCCGCAAGTGTTTCCCTTGGCAAGCGCCCAAGGCCCTTCGCCATTGGTGCCATTGAGCAAGAATGACCCGCAGGCCCTGGGAACATCCCATGAACATTCACGATTGGCTCGTTCATGTGGTCTATGGCGTCACTTCGTGCATCTAAGACAACGTTAGCGCCACTAGCACCATTTCTCCTCCTCTGCCATATAGTGATTTAATTAATGTTCTTTTGTTGTCAGAAATCGACGTGTCCTGTTGTTTGCGCACTGGCTCGTACAGCGTCTCAGATGGTGTCTGAATACCCGACGAAGAAGGCGCAGCTCTGTCGACCTGACCAGAAGCCTTCTCCAGACAGCTACGCACCCGCGCAGCCATGCCATGGCTGCAGGAATCGTAACGTCATTGCTCCCAGCACCGGAGCTCCTAGATACTACGCAAAATCTTTCGGTAGCGTTGAAACTTTTGGAAAGCAATCACATGCTACACACCGCTGCGACTGGACTCTCTCCAGTAAACCGAAACAAGTTCAAGCGACAAGATTTCCCGTGATAATTGGAGAAAAGAGACGGGGGATTTAGTGCATGTTTAACCTTGAGCCCGAAGCGGACCGTAATGTCGTAGGCAAGGTGTTAAAAGAGTTGAAGACACTGCAAGCCCGTCGTCAACCTCATGTACTACTAGACTTCGTTATTGGCACGAGAGATCAAAAGCCGGGAGAGCGTTTTGATGAATGGCTCACGGAACTCCGAACGCTCGTTCGCAACTGCGAGTGTGGGCTACTTGAAGAGAGAATGTTGAAGAGTCGCATCATCCCAGGTATAAAAGACAGACGTCTACAAATCCAGGTAATCAACGACAACCCAAATTTTCACAAGCTCGTCGAAATTTATCGCACGAGAGAACGAAGCCAGGAGCAAATAGAAGAGAAACAGAGAACGACTCAAGGAAGTGACGGGAACGCTGACAAACTCTCGGTCTGCTCTGAAGAAGTCAAGCTCGTCCAAAACGACAAAACGTGCAAGAAATGTGGATACGCGTTCCACAAGAACCAGTCTTGCGTCACAGAAGACAAGACATGCAAGAAGTGTGGGAAATGCAACCACTCCGAGAGTGTCTGTCGGTCGAAGAAGCCCAGCAAGAAGAATGCTACCCAGATAAATAACCAAAGCGTTGATAGCCTCCTATGCGAAAAAAACGATTTATTTATGCTGTTTCGAAAACCCACATGCAAACGAGTGGAGTTTGGAAGGCGAAAATTGAGATTGCAGGCAAGCCAGTGCTCTACAACTTAGTATCGAAGTGAACTGTTCAGTGATTTCGCTCAAGCATCTGAAAGCAATTACAAGCACGTGACCAATTACAAGCAAGCAACGCGTTGCTTAGCATGTTTTTAGGCCAGAAGGAAAAAAACATTAGGAAGAGGTACCTTACAAGCTACAAGCAAACACGGATCTGCTCAAGCACATTTTTTCGTTGTGAAAGAACGCGAGCCAACCACTCTCAACGGTGAACTGTCTCAGAAGTTAGGACTCATCCAACTTGTGGCCGCACTCAGAACTACAGAGAACCAAATTTATGAAGTGACAAAACTATTTGCTGACACATTCAAAGGCCTCGGTGAGCTACAAGGCGTAGTTTACCACATGAACCTACACAAAGGACTTCAAGGCTTAGTGAAGCCCGCCTGTAGCGTTGCACTAGCTCTCCATGGAAAGGTCAAGGCCGAACTAGTCATAATGGAAGCAAATGGAGTCCTCGCGCCTGTCACCGAACCGACTGAATGGGCAAGAAAATGGTAGTGTTGGTAAAGAATATCAAGATAAGAATTTGCTTGGATCCTGTAGACCTTAATAAGGCACTCAAACGAGAACCCCACGACATGCCGACGCTTGAGGACGTAGTGACGAAGATAGACACTGCCAAGTACTTCACTACGTCGGACGCTGCTTCTGCATTTTGGCAAATCCATCTTGACAAGCCCATCTCATACGTATGCATCATAAGCACGCCATAAAGAAGATACGGATTTCTACAGATGCCATTTGGAATTTCCACAGCATCGGAAGTCTTGCAAAAAGCAATGCATCAAAGACTTCAAGGTCTTGATGGCGTCGACGTAGTCATAGATAACATACTAATATGGTGTTCAACTAAGGAGGAGCATGACAGACGTCTGCAAAATGTTTTGTAACGGTGCCGAGAAGTATGCATCAAGCTGAACGAGGCCAAGTGTCACTTCTGCAAACCGAGGTACGCTATCTAGGGTTTAGGCTGACCGACCAAGGACTCTCGATTGACCCGAAAAGAGCATAAATGGTTCTCGAAGTTCCAGAGAAGTCCCAGAGAACACCAAGCAACTCAAAATATTCTTGGGAACGCTGAACTCTCTTGCTAGATTTATCCTGAACAAGTCGGAAATAATTGCACTGCAGCGTGACTTACTGAAGAAGGACAACGCATGAGTGTGGACAGACGCGCAGCAACAAAGCTTTGAGAACCTGTGAGAAGCCTTGTCACAAGTACCGGTTCTGGCATACTACGACAAGACACGGGCCATTGTGTTACAACCAGATGTCAGCTAACATAGAGTAGGAGCAGTCATCCTGCAGAAGTGACACCCCTTGGCTTACTCTTTTTGCTCACTAACAGAAGCACAAGAGAAGTATGCACAAATTGAACAGGAGATGTCAGCCATTGCGCATGGATGCACCAGATTTCACGACTATGAGTTTTCACAGACAAGCATCTCGGTGGATAGTGACCACCACCCACTCGAGGCGATCTTCGAGAAACCGCTTCACCCGTGTCCATTACGTCTACAAAGGATGCGACTGGCACTCCAAAAGTATTCGCTTCGGATAATATATAAACCAGGAAATGAGATGTTTATAGCAGATGCCTTGTCTCAATGTCCGTCAAAAGAAAAGGTGCCGGAAGAAGAACACTTCCAAGTGAATGTCATGCAAGAGTTGTCAGCCTCTACCAAAAAGCAGCAAGTCACGAGAACCTCTGTATGCTCAAGGAATATGCTATTACCCCATGGCCAGAGGACGAAAGATCAATCCCTGAATTTCGAGCTTACTGGCTGTACCGTGACGAGATTCATGTCGAAGATGATACCCTCTTCCGATCCAACCGACTGATCATTCCCAGCAGCATGACAAACCATGTTCTAGACTTCCTGCATGCAGCCCATGGAGGAGCAGAAAAGATGAAGCAATGCGCCAGAGATGTTAGGTTTCGGCCTGGCATGTCAGCAGGCATTCAAGAGAAAGGAGATTGATGTGCACTCTGCAGGAAACATAAGCCCAGGAACGAACGACTCCCGATGATGAGCCACGAAATACCCGAACTATCCTGGCAAACAGTTGGCATCGATTCCTCCTGCCACGAGGGAGAGGAATATGGGGTCATTGTGGTATTCTACTCATTCTACTTTGGAATTCGACGCTTGAAGCACACGACCTATGAAGCCGTCATTTCGTTTTGCCAAGTAGTTTTTATCACTCGTGGTCTACCTGGTAAGCCTATTAACGACAATAGACCACCATATAACAGCCAGAATTTTGTTGAATACATGAGTCAGTGTGACATCGAGCACACCACATCAAGTCCACACTATTTACGGTCCAATGCGATGGCGGGACGAGCCGTCCAAGATGATAAGAAACTTCTTAATAAGACTACCTCTGGGACCACAGGGTTTTACAACGCCCACTAGAGTGGAGAACACTCCGAGAGAAAAGCTGCTGCAGTCCATAGTCCAGCGACTGATAGGAAGAAGAACAAGGACACAGGTGCCTGTTCACACGAAGCTACTGGAGCCTAAGACAGTGTGTTTCAAGCAGATGACGGCAAGACTCAAGGAGATTCTTCAGTGGCAGAAGACTTACTACAACAAAGCACAAGAGACCTAGCACGTTTACATCCTGGATCCGAAGTCACAGTGTTTAACAGTCGAATTTCCGAGTGGCATACAGCGATTGTAGTCTTCGAGGACCCAACACTAAGATCATACATCATGGCCTACGAAGATGGGGAAGACTTCTGCTGGAACAGAGAGCATATACGAGCCCACAGCTCAACAGCAACAACATCGCCACAAGCCCCGGGACCACAAACCCAACCAGCAAGGCGTAGTACCAGAAAACACCAAAAACCATGATGCTTTGTTGAAAAGTGCCGAGTCAAGCCGTCTTCTTTCACGAAATAAAGGCATATATGGCATATGCTGGCGCTGCGTGCGTCACAGACATCGTTAGCGCCACAAGCGCCGTTTATCCTTCTCGGCCATATAGTGATTCAATAAATGTTCTTTTGTTGTCAGCAATCAACGCGTCCTGCTGTTTGCGCGCTGGCTCGTACAGCGTCTCACAGTTCAATCAATACACTAATGAATCTCTCAATACTTGGAAATAATTATTAACGTGTGCTCAAATTCAACCACTCGAAAATATTCGACAAAAACTAAAGTCTTTTCATATTCACCGGTTTGACGCACATTTTAGAGCTGACGAGTCATTCCCTTTCACCACCGGAGATGGCGTGTCTCCTCGGCGTACGATCTTCAAAGCTTTTCAGCGCTCACATGGCACCATCTCTTGATAATTCAAAGACTGATTGACGGCGGTAATAGGGCGTATTATTCGGCGGACCGAACCTCGCTCTCACCTGTACTAACAACTTTTACCGGGGCGGCCACCAAAGGGGCACGGGGTGCCTACCCTCACCCCTCCGCAAACGTTTCGCCTGCCTCCTCTTTTTCCCTCTATTAAAACAAAATATGTATGAGCACACCACATAATACAACCGCATGTTTTACATAACCAGTTGTTTACAACTGCGTAATGATGCCAACAGCAACACTAATATTAGCAATATTAGAAGCGGTAAGCTGATATGAAGCACTACTGCTCTTGATGACAGATAGTACAACGGTATGTATAGTTCTGGGCACTGCTGCACAAATTCAGCAGATGGCGCTTCGCCACGATAGCTGCATAAATATTACACATACACGCAAACATTTTATGCCTTGAAGACAAGTTTATTTCGCAGTAAAAAAAATACTGCAATGGACATCAATATGACGAGACAGCTATATCATAGGGGGGTATATGTAATGTTTATAAATTGATTGACCATTCAGCGCTGCAACCACGAATGGTGTTTCATGAACTGAAGGGTCTATTTGAAAAGTTTTTTCAGGACATGGCGCGGCTTGATGCTTGATTGCCCCTCAGAACGAGGGGGTTCGATTCCTGCTGGGGCCCTCACATTTCGTAACATCGGGCGAACGCTTTCAATGCCAGCATTTTTGAACACTAACGCGTTAAAATTACCTATATCTGTTCTCGCTACTCCTGCGTAGATATGAACTGTGGCACGTACCCACACGGCGGACGCAAAGTACTTGAAGACGTACGCGACGGGATTGTGAAATTATCCATGTCGTGGCCAGCGAGTCATATTCGTCCAACCATCTTACCATGCCATACTAGTTTTGGTTTGCCCGAAGTTGAAGCGGTGGTCACAAGAGCACCCAGACAGTGTCGGATAGATAGATAGATAGATAGATAGATAGATAGATAGATAGATATAGATAGATAGATAGATAGATAGATATAGATAGATAGATAGATAGATAGATATAGATAGATAGATAGATAGATATAGATAGATAGATAGATAGATAGATAGATGTTAACAGTGCCTGTTGTGCCAAAAAACGCTTCGAATTTCACACAACGCCTAAATTTCCCGCCTCCCAACCTACATTGCAATAGCTTATCGCAAGTTTAAGAAAAAAAAGCGTAAAAAGAAAGCGGCGTGGGCGGTCGCGTTGCCCGCAAGCGGAGGGTCCGTGTTGGGCGGGGGTCCATACGAGGAAACTGTGGTTTTTGCGGCAGATGTTGCGTTCGTGAATTTGGAGAATGCGGGCCGCTTCGCGGGAGATCCGGCCGCTGGCGTAGTTGCGTATCGCCGCCTGCGAGTCGCCTATTATCACCTCGGCGTCCGTGTTGGCTATCGCGAGGGCTATGGCAGCTTCTTCGGCCGCCTCCATCTCTTCCGTGCCTATCGTCGCACTCGTGACACAAGTTCCTACATGATCCGTGATCGCGACCGCGAAGCCGCGGTGGCAGTCTTAACGGGCCGCGTCCACGTAAACTGTGTCTTTGCTAATGCCGACTTTCTTTTCAAGGTGTTGGGCGCGCCTGTTGCGCCGACCGATGTGATGTGTCGGGTGCATGTTCTTAGGCAACGGCAGAACGACGATGCACTCGCGAATACGTCTGGGTATCCCGACCTTTTCGCCGCGCTGCGTATGGTAAATGATACCCAGTGTCTCGAGGATGTGTCGACCAGTTCTAGTCTTCGCCAGACGTTCGTACTGGGCGATGTTGTGGGCTTCGATTATCTCATCTAGAGTATTGTGCAACCCCAGCTCGAAAAATTTTTCCGTGCTGGTATTGGCCGGTAATCCGATTGCGCGTTTGTACGCCTTGCGGATGAGACAATCTAGTTTGGTGCGTTCAGTCTCCTGCCACTTGAGGTAGGAGGCGACGTACATAAGGTTCATAACGAAAGCATGAACCAGGTGAATGGTATTGCTTTCCTTCATTCCGCTGTGACGATTTGTTATTCGTTTCAGCAACCTGATTGTTTCATTGACCGCGCCCTCTAGTCTGCGAACGGTTTCGCCGTTGTGGCCGTTGGCGGACAGGCGCAAGCCCAGTACCCTAATGGTGTTCACTTGTGGGATGACAACGCCGTCTGATGTGCGTACATTAATTTCTCTATATGCGCATTCGAATGCGGAATAGGCGTTCTTGGGTTTACGGCCCCTGCGCGAGAGTCTATAGAGCAGGAGCTCCGATTTAGCGGCGGAACATTCGAGGCCAGTGTCGCGAAGGTAATCCTGCACCACGTCGACGGCTTCCTGCAGCGTTTGCTCTACGTGGCCGTCATTTCCCTCGGCAACCCAGAGGGTGATATCATCGGCGTACAAGCTATGGTGGAGGCCTTCTATCTCAGCGAGTTTTTGTGGTAATCCGACAAGCACGAGTTTAAAGAGCATGGGCGATATTACGGAGCCCTGCGGCGTGCCCGTACAACCCATGTATATGTCTTGCGATTCTAGTCCGCCAATTGCTAATCCGCCTATTGCTGTTGGATGTATAGATGAATGAATGGATTCGGCTGTACCTTTTAGATCGGGTGGCGGCTAACGCCACCTAGCCATAAAGTTAGGTACTATCACGGTGTGTTGAAGGATTGAATTTCACTCGTGCCTCGACTGTAGCCTTTAATCAGTTAGCCTCCTCCTAGTTATTTCTACCCATTTAAAGTTTATTTTGCCATCACTGTCCCTTTACCCCAATGCTTTGAAAAATTCCATGCCGTCATCTTGGACTATAGGGTTGTGCCTTTAACACAACATTATCAAATGTTTAACCGTTTCCTCCTCTTCTCCACATGCACTACTTAGCATGTCTGTGCCTTCGTATTTGGCTTGGTACGTCTTGGTCCGCAATACTACCATTCTGGCCTCGAACAGCAGAGAACTACCCTGAAAATTATCGTCGATCTTTTCTTTTGCAGTTTCCTGCTTGAAAGTTCGGTAGGTATCTTTTTTGTTAATTTATTAATAATTCCTATTTTCCACATGTTCCTCTCTGTTTCCTTCACCTTCTTCTTAACCGATGTTTCCTTTTGCCTTGTTATTTTGCTATTGTCTAAATGCTTGCTGGACAATTTTCGAGTTTGCTTCCTAAATCAACATTCCTCCTGTAAAAGTAGTTGAAAATTTTTGCAGGCCAACGTTCCTCTCCCATTTTTTTCAAACACTCCTCAGATTCTATCTTGCAGGTAGCTTGCCTGCACTAGAACGATGTTCATCCCATGTTACCCTGTACCCCCTGATTTGGGGTATTCCCGTGTGCTTCCAAAGCAAGTCTACCTATACCACGTTGTTTAATTTCCAAGCTTGCTTGAACCTCTGCTCTCATGCACAAAACCGCAATACCGAACGTCAAACCTGGGACCATGACACCTTTCCGAATCCTTCTCACAACGTCATACATATTGTAGTTCCACAATGCCCTATTTTTTATTACAGCTGCATTCCTGTTACCCTTAGTCATAACGTATCTTTTGTGCTCCTTGAGGTACTCAGCCCCATTATTTATCTATACGCCCAAATAATAGCATTTATTCACTATCTGTATTTAATGCTCACTGCCTTCATTATCATTAAAAATCGGTATAGCCATTTTTTGTACTAAACTTCCAACCTAATGTCTCCCTAATTACCACAGATGTCTATCGATCTCTGCAGATCTTCCTTGTTGTCGGCTAATAATACTATGTAATCTGTATTGAAACTCGCCAAAGACAAGGAGAAGAAGAAGACAAGGGGCACGGAAGAGCGCGCGCGTTAATAAGCGAAATAAAAGAAGAACATTCTTGCTGTTCGTTCACATCGAATGCAGTCCTCGCTTGTCTCGTCTTGTTTCTGCGACATGATGCCATGACCAGGATAGCGGCTTCTCCTCTTCCCACTGGCCGCGTATAACCAGGACGAAGGACAGGCCACAGAGGATGGACTATGAGGAGGCCCAGTGCGAACCGACGGCAGCCAGACGGGACATCGCGATCTGATAGCGGTACAGATACGGATAAAGATTTACCACTGAAATCTGTAAGCGACCAGCCGTTTCCTGAATTATTCAAAATGAACAGGGATGTAATTTAGAATAAATGAAAAATGCTGAGGACGCAAATAGCCCACATAGTTAGTGAAGCATAAAGTAAGCTTCATGAGAATGAAGACCCTATGGCAATATCGCTGATAGCCAGCCAGATTAGAGGCATCGCCGACATGTTATGGAAACTTGACGAACAGATGGAACAGTTCATAACGCCGGAAACAGCCGAAGCCGAGTTTGCGAGGACCACTGAGTATGAGATAAAACGAGTAGCGTTCTGCACATGATCAATGCCTACCTTTGTCGACAAGAACAACGTGAGCCAGTGAAGGAACAGATCACTTCAAATGACAATGCCAGGCAAGCACCGCAAGCAAATTCAGTAAAGCTAGCAAAGGTATCATTAATGAACTTTGATGGTGACAGGAGGAAGTGGCCAAGGTTCTGGCATCAGTTGGAGTCAGCTGTTTTCGTGAAAACAGAATCAAACGAGAATCAGAAGTTCACGTACCTTCTGTCATCACTAACCGGGAGAGCGGCAGCTGCCACGGAGGGAATGCAATATTCCGACAGCAATTATGTTAAAGATATCGACATGCTCAAGCAGTGATGCGGGAATGATGAAGTGTTTATAGAAATGCATATGAAACAGCTAACTTCAGTTTAGTAGCAAGCTTCAGTGACTATGAAGGATTGAGAAAACTGTCAGATAAGGCACAAGTGCATACCCATAGGCTGGAATCCTTAGGTGTGAAAATCGAGTCCTATGCATCGACGCTACGACCAGTATTGAAAAGATCTTTACCTGCGGAGATGCACACTGGGTTCCAACTGAAACAAAGAGAATCGGCCGGTAGGTCTTCAGATCCAGATGAGAATGCAACTAAACAGAAGAAATTATGAAGCACTTGGTGAGGTATATAGAAGACCAAGTTGAGTGCAGAGACGAATTGGTAGAGCGCAAGGAAAGTCATGGCAACAGATTTGACAGTACGCAACAGAAACGAACGGTTAATTTTCAGAGCACCGCGGCAATGTTTTACATATACTGTGAGACTAATACCCACTATTTCGATGACTTCAGAAAGAATATGCCTTATGAAGAGAAGAAAATAAAGCTAAAAGCGTCTCATAGATGCTTGCGTTGCACGAGGCCTCACCATACCACCAAAATATGCAAGGCAAGCATAAGATGCAAGATATGCGGGAAAAGGCACGCAGCGTCTATGTGCCGGGTCAAAGAACTCACAGCGCAGTGCACAACTATTATTCAAGGTAAAAAGAAAAATCTGAAAGAGCAAAGATCAACTTGCCAATATATGAATATAACGTCAAACATTTTTCTGCAGACTGCAAGGACCATAGCAGAAGGTAAAAACAAGTCGTGCTATTGTCGGATTCTGTTGGACACTGGTAGCCAAAGAACATTCATCCTTAAGAGCTTGTCAAAAGAGCGTGGTTGCACATCAAAGGAAAGAGACACTGACCCTAGGCTCTTTCGGAGGAGCACAAGAGGAAAAAACTATGCATTCACTTGAAGTCAAACTCAGAAGCACTATAGTGGCGAAGAGGTTTTGTCGGAATCACTCGAGGTAGACGTTATTCAAAAGAAAGTGTACCGCTCCAACCAGTTTCACTGAAAAAGATGTATGAAGAGACGACAGATTAAGTTGGCTGACGGTTTATGACAAGCACAGACTACAGAGAAATCAGGATCCGTGGTTTGATCAGACCAGTACGGGCAAATAATGACCAGAGGCATCCGAAAACTGGAAGAGAAGCTGACAGCAACAAAGACAATATTCGGTTAAACGGTGCAGGGGCAAAAATAAGTTAGCCGCAACATTAATAAAACGGTGAACTGTTATGATACTTCACGTTAAAGTGGACAGTTCCAACATAGAGACAGAGCTAAGGGCATTTGTAGGAACCTAGAAACAACCAGCATAAAGTGTCACCGAGCAAGACGCAAGAAAAGAAGAAAGTGTGGGGAGTATATTAGCAAGCAACTTGAAGTGTGAAGAGAAAGATACTCAGATACGACTTTTATGGAAAGATACCGCGGAGCTTGATGAAAACAAGGGTGTTGCTATGACAAGGTGGAAGCACATCACTCGAACGTTACAGAAAGACGAAAGTGTATTGCGACGTTACGACAATGCCATAGGAGAGTACTTGACTAGTGGAGTGCAGATGTGGCCGAGGAACAAACGGGCACCAAATGACACACTGCCACCTCATGCCGCATCAAGCCCAACATCAAGGAAGATTGGCGAACAACAAAGATAAGAATAGTATTTGATGCGTGATCATCGTCCACAAAAGGGGTCATCTCTAAATGACAACCTACTAAACTGGACTAAATCTCAATTTTGATCTTGTGCACATGTGGGTGAACTTCCGACAACCATCGCATTGCAATGACAGCTGATATTGAGAAAGGCATTCTTACAGATTTCAATGGATGAGGAACAAGAAAACGCGCTGCTTTTCTTTTGTTAGGGATGACTTCCGAGGGAAGCAATGGGAAGATCGTAATATGGAGAAGGTCCAGAGTGACGTTCGGCACTGCCGCCAAAAACTTTTTGCTCGCAGCACAGTACGCACCACCTCAGGAAGTTAGAGGAGAAAATTTTCGAAGATGATTAAACGACTGAGGAGGAACAACTACTTTGACGACGTAATAATGGTAGCCGAATCACCTAAGTAATCCACAAAACTATATTGGGAATCAAAGAAGGTTTTCTAGAGGCTCAATGACTCTTAAAAAGTTCAACGCAAGTGAGGCCTGGATTACAACAAAATATAAAGAGGAAAACGCAAGCTTCGGGGCTTTCATCGAAAAAAGGTCCTTGGCATCAGATGGAACTTCAAGAAAGATAGGCTGTACCTACCATCGTTTGGCATAAAGGCATCAATACCAGCGATGCGCTAACAAAGCGCCAAATGTTACAGCTCACTGGAAGAGTATACGATCTTCTGGGACTTTTTACTCCGTAAAAACAGCCAAGCAAGAAATACAAAACATGTCGAGGAAAGGGACGTCTTGAGACGACTCACTGCCAGATGATGATAGGGACACTTGGAGGAGATAGAATAAAGAGCTGGAATCAATTCAAGAGTTCAGTGTACCACGATGGTTTGATGTAAAACAAAGGAGGAGGCCTATTTACACGGTACTTCACTTGTCTTAAGATGCAAGTCAATATGTAACGGACGAGACATGGCGTCAGTCAGAACACCAGTTTATTCTGACCCTTCGTCTTTCTCATCTTCCTTCCCCCCCATTCACCTGTGTAGCGTCACAAATATGCATACGGAACAGCGGCCTATTCGATAAATCACTACGAGAAGGAAGAAGAGGCTGTAATACTAATCGCAAGTGGAAGAGCGGTATGAATCAAATCTTGTTACCACGACTTGAGTTCCTGGCTGCGTTGCTGTCTGCACGCATAGCAGATTTGTCAGGAATATAAACGCTACAAAATACTGGATGGACTCGACCATTGTTTTTAGTTGGCTATACGGAAAAACAAAAACGAGACATCTTGTAGAGATAGAGAGAGAGAGAGAGAGAAGCAACTGTATTGATCGCATAGCAAGGTCAGTAAACTTGATTTTTTGGTGGTTTGAAGGGTGGTGGCCAAAAGCTTGCCAGGACCGCTTCAGCCTAGTTAACCACCTCTGCCTTAAGACGGTAGCCAGCTGATGACAGGAGCGACTCCCACGCCTCGAGGGAAGAAGCTGGCAGTATTATTCTTGGGGGGAGGGAGGGATTACCCTCGCATTCCTAAAGAATGTGATTCTGGGTAGCTTTCACACAGCGGCAATGTCGGCCGTTTGGTGTAATTTATTCTGGATAAATTTTAGACAGCCGATGAGGGCTGGGCAAGGAATCTGCTTGGATTTGCCTTCAGATCGGTACCTGTTCCATTGACATATATGCCTGCGGGGCCGAGTATGTCTTGCGGTTCTCTCGGTATTACGCTGTAATTAAGTTATACGTGGTGACCCCTTCCTGCGGGAAGTCCGAGTGGAGGGGTCCACGTCCCGGTTGATTAAACTTCGGGCTACGCGGTGGGCCGCCTCATTCCCTGAATTACCCGCGTGAGTGGGCACCCATATGAGTTGTATCTTATTGTCTCGTTCTTATTTTTGATAATGTTGGCCGTGATCGGGCCAACACAGCCCATCGTAAAATTCATGAGCGCTCTTTTCGAATCACCCGGGATCGAATTGGTACCTGGAATTGAGGTGGCCAGCGCTATGGCGGCTTCTTCTGCCTCTAATGCTGATGCCGTTTTTACGGTGGCTGCAGTAATAAGTTCCCCATTGCCGGTCACCGCACATATTTATTATTTACACTCGTACCCACAGCGCCATTCGGGTATTACAGGGGGGGGGGGGGGGGTATACAGAGAATTTATAAATCATACATTTCAAGAACATTGGTACTGAAAAACAAAGGAGAAATAGCGGCACACATTGTTGTCAATACACATGAATTTCATAAAGAACAGCTAAACCAGACAAAGAGAGAAAAAATGAAATATATACTGTACAAACATAAAAATACAAAAACGATGTGATACGATCTGTATAAAATTTGACTGCAGCTGAAGACAGAATGAGATGTCAAAGAGCGGCCGCAAAAGCTTCGTTATATATTATCCTGACCTTGTCAGCAGGCAGACGATTCCATTCAGATATAGTTTTGGGGGAAAAAGTGCCTTTGAAAAGATTAGTCCTGCAGCTATATTTTGTAATCTTGAGCTCATGATCTGTTCGTTTTGATACATGATGGGGCTGAAGAATATACTGATTATGGTCTGTTCAAATGTGGCCATGATATATTGTGAAAAAGCTTCAAGCGCAAAATTTGCCTTCATTTTTCTAAAAGCTCCCATTTTAATGTTTCTGATATGGTGCAATGGTCTCTCACTTGTCGAGCTGCGTCAACGTACAGAACGTTTGGGCGATCCTGGAATTTTTGTGAGGTTTTCTGCTCTTGCCTTTTATCTATCGTCATTTATTCCTGCCAAAATATTTGGGCAGGGGTTTAATTATAATGTCTCCACGAGTTGCCGCTGGCAGGAAAGCCTTGTTGTTGAGCGTGCCACTTGTGCGTCGTCCGAGACGGTTGAGTATGGGCAAGCCTGCTTTGGTTCGTGAGAGCCTTTCTCTTCTGGCCGCTAAATGCCCTTCTAATATTTCCTCCACTGTGTTGTGGATACCAAGGCGCAGTAGTTTTTCTGTGCTTGCGTATCTGGGAAGTCCTAAAGCACGTTTATATGTTTCATTAATTAGGGATTTAGGTTTTTTCACATCCTTCTTTCTGAGTTAGTTGTAGGGGAACGAGTAGGTGACTCGACTGATTACAAAAGCGTGTATTAACTTGCATAGGTCGGATTCCTTAATTCCCAGATTTTTCGTTACCGCTCTCCTTAGAAGCCTAGTCGTTTGCTGTACGGCTGCCTGTAACTTGTTGATAGCTTGTGTGTTATGAGTGTTATGCTGAATGAGCATTCCGAAAACCCTGATTGTGCGCACAGTGGGGACACGTCCCATTACTGTGATATCAATTGCGGAGCGCGCTCCACTGTAGGGGTCATCTTTCTTGTTTTGATTCTTATGACTAAAAACTCGAATTCGTAAGAGAACAACTAAGGCCCCACTTTCTTTACGTACTCCTTAGAGAATAGGGTGAAAGAGATAAAAGAAAAAACGAAGCTATCAGAGTGGAATACATTGCAAGTGAAGATAACACAGCTGATCTCATGACCACACGTCTAAGCGCAAAGATTTGATACAATCAGACCAATGGTGGCATGGTCCAAAGTGGCTTGTCACGGAAAACAAGACCACAGGGGCCGACGACACGGAGAAGACACTGAGAGGCGACTGTTATGCACCTAACACATACAAGCAATTCCGGTCGGGATCGACACAGAGAAGCATGGAACCTACATAAGATTGTTCAAAGTAACAGCTTGGGTTCTGAAATACATACAGATTATCAGAAAGAAGCGGATAATTGGCTATCTGAGTTTTGAGAAACTAAAGAATGCAGCGACGGTGATAATAAAATTGAGGGAAACGTATACACAACAAGAGAAATACTACTAAGACAACAAAGATTGTTTCTTTGTGGTAGGGAAGTTTTTGAAGATGAACAAGGACTAATAAGTCACAAGGGTCGTCTGTCAGAAAGTGGACTGACATAGAGCAAAAAACTCCAATTGTGCTACCAAAGTGGACGGCCGCTACAAAGCTGCTAGTACGACATATGCATCAACTCGCGTTACATGGAGGAGTCAGAGCAACTCTGTCACAGCTTAAAACGAAATATTAGATAATCCAAGGAAGACAGCTGGTGAAAAGGTATTCGTGAATGTTTAAAGTGTCAACGATTTGACGCTAAACCAATAAAGCAAGACACAAAACCTCTGCCTGCTGACAGAGTAAACCACCGAGAACCATTTCAAGTGCCTGGTGTAGATTTTACAGGCCCGATGCTTATAAAAAACGCCGTGAAAGGCATGACAAAACTGTACATCGCAGTAATCGTGTGTGCAATAACAAGAGTTGTACATATCGAAGTTGTCGACAACTGTAAAACAGAAGCATTCTTACATGCATTCAGAAGATTTACAGTGAGAAGTGGCTTATTTCGCATAATATATAGTGACAACGCAAGGACGTTGAAGAAAGCCAACAGAAAAATCAATGGTATGATGAAGGAGTTACAAGAAGAAGTCTCTAAAAGAGCTAACCAAGGGGTTTAAAATAAAGTGGAAGTTTATCGCCGAACAAGCGCCTTGGTGAAGAGGCTTCTTTGAAAGGATAATACGGAGCATGAAATCAATGAGGAAAGTCATCGGAAAGAGACTGCTAACAAGGGAAGAGATGGAGACAATAGCCACTGAAGTTGAAGCGGTGCTTAACAGGCCGTTAACCTATGTAAAAAGCGAACTGGATGAGCCGCTACCTATTGTGCTGGCTGACATAATAGGTGGAAAATACAGACTTCCAGGCAATGACGAAGATCAACACGAAGTGAACATTTAAGATATCCGGAGAAAGCGGTAAAACGTCAAGAAAGATTGTTGGAAAAGATGAAACAAGGATTATCTGAAGAAATAGAGAGCAAACTTACGCAAGTAAACAAGAAACGAGAGTGAGCCAAGGAGACATCGCATTGCTTCGTTCACGCACTTCTAGATGACTTTGTACCTAGCCAAAGTCCTGGAAACTTATTCGGTAGTCGACGGGAAGATGATGATAGTCTGCAGATTTACCAATTAAATTCGCACTAGATTTTCAAGTAGATGCACTTGCGCGCGTATTCAATACTTGCATGTCTACTGGTGTGTTCCCGAAAAAAAATGGAACAAGCAAAGGTAACTGCTTTGTTCAAATCAGGTGACCGAAATGCTATGTCGAATTATCAGCCGGTGTCAGTGCTCCCTGTCATTTCAAAAGGTTGGAAAAGATTATTTGTAAACGGGTTCTGTCATTTTGTGAAAAATATCGGCTATTAACTCCATACCAATTTGGGTTCCGTAAGGGCCTATCGACGGAATTGGCTCTCCCGCTGAAGAGTTTTTCTGAAAATTGTTGTTCTTTTTCTTTTCTTTTGTCCTCTTGTAATT
The DNA here is from genome assembly GCF_013339725.1 of Rhipicephalus microplus. Lineage (NCBI taxonomy): Eukaryota > Metazoa > Arthropoda > Arachnida > Ixodida > Ixodidae > Rhipicephalus > Rhipicephalus microplus. The sequence continues at coordinate 29,192 of NW_023611277.1, forward strand.
CGTATGCAGGCTCTGTATATTGATAACGTGATTGCATCATTGTACATTTTGTCTTCATAGTTGTTGTAATTCGTAGTTTTGCAGAGATTTGTACCCTCACCTTGCTCATTGCTACTACTGCTTCTCATGTATCGATTGCTTATTGTTTTGCATGCTAGAAATGATCGCTTCGTGTTTCTTTGTGTATCATATGTATGCCCTCCCTGCAATGATCTCTTTGTGAGATCGGCAGTATTGTTAAATAATGATTAACACAGAAGAATTTATTTTGAATGCTTTGAAGAGAAAACATTACATTAGGTGTATTTGTGGATTTTTCCAAAGCCTTCGGCAGGATTAACAATGTTACTTTACTAAAGAAAGCTAAGACACAATGGATTCCGTGGATTACCACTGGGTCTTCTCAGGTCTTACCTGATGGACAGAAAATGATGCGGTTGCATCTCGGGTGAATACTCAGACCCGCTGAAGCTAAAAGCTGGTGTTCCTCAAGGAAGCATATTAGGACCCATAATGTTCAACATCTATATAAATGATTTAGTGAACATTACTAGCTTACCACATTATATAATATACGCAGATGACACTAGCTTTTTTGCAGTCAGGTAGTACTGATTATTTATCCCAACAAGCTATTTCTGTTCTTGAAACGCTGTATTTATTTGTGGAGCAAAGCAATTATTTGCTGGTTAATTTAAAAAAAGCTGCCCTTTTGCACCAACCCAAAAACACGTAAATTGTAATCTAAACATATTATATCGATCAGAACGAATTGAAGTCACGGCTGACGTTAAAACGTTAGGTGTAATCTTTGATCAGCACTTATTGTGGGACAAACACATCGAACGTGTTGCAACACGTATGGCGAAAACTTGCGGGGCACTGTGTAGGCTTCGAGATGTTCTTCCATCAAAACTACGGCTACTGTTGTATAATACAATATTTATCTCTCACGCCAATTTGTAATTTATTATGGGGAACTACGTCAAACATGAATTGCAGGACATTGTTTATGCTACAAAAAAGCATAACAGCATGTTGCGTGTGTTCCTTATGACAGCCATTCAAGTCCATTATTTGCTCAGTTTAATGTTCTCCCACTTCATTACCATTATGAGTTTAACCTTGCCATGAAGTATAAAGAAAGCGTTAAACGAGGCCATGGTGCATTTGTTCATCTTTGCAAGTTAAACAAACTACATCAACTCAATTATGACATCAGAGAGCGTGAAACTTGGGCTGTCCCCTTTTCGCGTACCAATCATGGAAAGACCGGCTACCATACCGTATATCATTACTGCTTAACGATCTTGCGTGGGAAAACATTAATTTAAATACTACTTTACGTCGAATGTTAAAGCAGTATTTTCTTAGCATGAGGTTTATGTGAGTAATTTTATGCCACATGTGTGCTTGCTTTTTCTTTCTTCTTTCTTAGATATGGTATATCTTTTATTTTTGTGGCGTGTGTGAAAGCCTTCCTACATGCTCTTATGTACTTGAAAATCTGGTTTCACCATGATGCATAATTTCTATGACTGGGTTTGTAAACGTATTGAACTGTTCACTAAAAAAAGGGGGAAAAAGATAAAAAAGTTTCTTTTGTGTAAGAAAAACAGGAAAATTTTATTGTGCTGTCAATTAGTAACACGCATTTCAGTGTTTTGTTAGTTTTATTATTATTGTTTCTCGAAATACAATCTGTATACTGATGCATTTCAGTTTTTGAGTACGTGTGTTGCCTCCTGCCTAATTCAATAGGGGCAGGGGCCTTCGTCAAGCCGCTATGATAGCGGCTTTTTTGCCCCTGCCTAGTATTTGTTGTAAATGAATGCTGAAATAAAGAATCAGGATCAGAATCATAAGATACGCTGCTGCCCTTTGAAAACAAATAGAAAACTCATTCGGAAACCTGTACAACGTATCTACCATTTGGAAGGTTGTTTTCAATGAGGAGAACAAAACTTCATGCGGGCCGGAAGCTATTGAAACTCGCCGAAGGCAAGGAGAAGAAGAGGACAAGGGGCACAGAAGAGCGCGCGCGTGAGTAGGCAAAATAAAAAAAAAGAATATTCCTGCTGTTCGTTTGCATCGAACGCGGTCCACGCTTGTCTCGTCTCGTTTCTGCGACAATCTGTATACATCAATGCTGGTAATGACTGTTAAACGTGCTTAAAATTTCTTGCTTGGCAAAAGAGTGGCTGAAGCCGAGTCCACTCCCCTCTAATTTGGCTTCTGGTCCCTGTAGAAACAGCATAAATAACGCAGTTGACAAAGGACACCCATGTTGAAGCTTGCGTTGTATCTCTATAGGTTCAGACACTGTTCTTATTTTATAACTACGTTGTTCCTTTTAGAGGTATCCTTCAGAAAGAAGATAAGTCATTCCATCTACCATATCTAGTGTGTCCAGTATTCCCCACAGGCCTTCTTGAATCACACTATCGTAAGCTCCCTTGATATCTAGAACTGCCAGCCACAGGGGTCTGTACTCATTTAGGGGCGAAACTCCTTATAGCGGCACCCGTTCGTCCCTCGTAGTCTGTAACAAGTATAACATTTTGACCTCCAAGGTGGTGCCGGTGAGAGACTTCTGTGCGTTGTTGAACAATAAAAACTAGTGCTCAATGTACATGTCAATGGCTGCTAATGGGGAATGAGAGACAGGAGCATTCGGCTTTTAGTTAACGCGCAGGCTGCGATCACCATTAGCAGCCATTGGCATGTACATTGAGCACTATCTAACAAGAAAGGGTTGCTACGTTATACTCGCTGGGTGTAACCTCCTTAGCTTTAGAAAGGTTTAGCGAGCGCTGAGCTGCAGTGCCATGAATACAATGAACTTGTATATACCATGAATGAACTCGAGGTGGTTTAAAAATCGGAAGTAGATACGAAGCGCAAGCCGTAAGAAAGTAAAAGCCGAATTCTCCGCCTCTCAATTCCCATTAGCAGCCATTGGCATGTACATTGAGCACTATCTGACTGAAAAAGTTTGCTACGTCATACTCGCTAGGCGTAACCTCCCTGGTTTTCAAAAGGTTTAGCGAGCGTTCGCCCGCAGTGCCATGAATACAGTGAACTAGTATATACCATGAACTCGAGGTGGTTAAAGGTGGGAAGTGGACCTGAAGCGCAAGCCGTAAGAAAGTGTGCGTGTGCCACCTCTCGTTTAGTTCTTGGATTGTCCGCTGGATGGCAGTGCTTCTATATGAGGAATATATGATGAAAAGATGAGAGATGGTGGTACTTGGAGTGTTGAATAGATGGACGAACGGACACATAGACAGATGCATGGATGGACGCATGAACGGACGCAGGGGCGGCTGCATCAACGAACGCAGAGACGGATGCACGAACAGACGCACGCACGGACGGGCTGATGGACGCATGGACGGCCACACTGACGGACGCATGGACGGACGGAAGCAAGAACGAATGGACGGAGGAATTTTTCGCCCCACTCTCCATCATTCACATCCGTGCATATGCGGCCATTTTTTCTCCGCTATTTCATTACAATGCATGAATGAAAACAAATTGTACTCCAAGCTCATTCGTTTACGGAACCCATTCTGCAGTTTTCCCAGCACCCCCTCGCTCTCCACCCATGTCTGTAGTCTTTTACTATCTGCATTACACAGCCTGTAAACCACTGATGTTACTGCTATAGGATGGTAGTTATTTATGCAGCTTTGTTCGCCCTTTTCTTTAGAGATCATGCTCTTCCTGCTTAGTATCCTCCCACTGGGGCTTCACCATCCATTATTGCTATGTTCGCTGCCTCTCTTAATGTTTACTTAGAGCTTGGCTAGTTTCTTTATTAGCATAAACTGGGTGCCCTCAGGGCTGTATTGTGCTATAAGGAACCCTTTTTTTTCACCCTTTCCCATTGTTCGTTGTCCCAGTGGAGCCACTACGCTAATTGGTCTATCCTCATCTTGTATGGTGCATGCAGCGCTTTCCTGGTGTTAGATTTCTCATAATTTTTCTTATATATTTTATTGCCTCATCCACGTTAGTCTAACCTTTGATTGTAGTTACAACCTTTGTTTCAGCTTGTATAATTACTCAAGAATCGAGATGGTTCCAAAACTTTGAAGCTGCCCTTTCTATTTATTTACTTCGCTATCCATCGGGCCCCATTTTTCTAATCTTTTCACTGATCAGATCGGACGCTTCTCTTCTGCAACCCAGGAAGTTATCCCAATTTCGTTTGACATTCTCTTGCTGTTCCATCCTTTGTTAACATACCTGTGTTCCCTGGAGGCTTGCTGACGTCTTATCATGACTCCCTAACTTCCTCACCCACCAGCCTTGGGATTTTGTCTGCTTTTCCCGGTGATGACTCGTACCTTAGCAAAGCTCCAACTCAAACAATTGAGTTAGATTTCTGTACATCCACTTTGTTTTAGTATCTTCGGTTCAATGTTTTCTCGATCTCTTTAGTTGCTATATCTATTTGCCTTGAATAAGTATTACCACGCGATTGCTCCTAATGCCTCTTCCCATTCATTTCTCTTCCAAGACTCAGCTTGATACGTGTGTGATCATTACCTAAGCTTCTGGACCTATATACATCTATGTTCATCACCCTTAACGATCATACATTTTATGTGACATTCTTGCATAATTACCGTCTCGACTGCCATGTTCCCACCTCCCGTGTTATCTGCCCTTCGCATTTCTCGGTTCTGTTGCAATGATCAAGTATGCCTTTAAAGCATATGTATTAGCATTCTGCCTGTTGGGTCAGTACATCCATCCATACCTTTTACGTGTGCATTCCATATCTCCTAGCATAATTACCTCGGAACACTTCTCCTAATTCTTCAATGGCATTTCCCTAGACTTTGCACATTTTTGGTTTTCCTCTCTGGTGGCTTTTGCCCCTGTACACAAGTATACAAAACCCAGGAGCGCCATCTGCCCTGCCGGTTTCCCTTTTAGCCATAATTGTTCTGTGCACTCCTGCTTGACTTTTTGCCAGTCCGTATTTTTATGATAAATGCCCCATACCACCTCCTTCTGCTCTAATAATACCATGCGTAGTCTGGATAGCTAGGTGGTCGTTCCATGTCCCTAAGATGTGTTTCTACAAACCCATATACCACCAGGTTCTCTTCCCTTAGCTGTTCTCTTAATCTCACCCCATTTCAACCAATTACTGCCACACACGCATGTTTAACATACCCTACATCTGTATTCGCTCGGCCTTCTAGCCTACCTCGATTTCTGCACCGAACTCTACGTTTGTAAGATATTGCTGCCACTTTGGAATCGTATCTGTCTGTACCGCCTATGAAAGAGTCCTCTGGTTGTTTTCCTCGTTACTATAACTATCCTGGACTCCGAAGGGCCCGCGTACCTCCCAAAAAGCTACCTGCGCGTCCTTCAAGTCGCCAACCCACCTCATGACCTAGCGTCTTATCGAAGTGAATTCTGTCTCGTTTAAAACCATCCCACCTATACACCTCTTGTTTATTTCCACTACTCGAAATCTTGTTCTCGACTCATCTGTCATATCTCTTTGTTTGCGTCGACAACCGCTCTTTGCAGGTTGCTGTCACGAACCAGCACCTCTTGTATAGTGCAGATCACTACATGTACATGAGGGGAAACGGCACGCATGTCATCGACCCCTCGTTCAGATGTTTAGACCACCCGCAATTACCACAAGGTTTCGCCCATTAGCTTTAGTTTGTGAGTTTCGCGCTCGCTTGCCTAATGACTGCTTCCAGCTTATGTCTTGGGAACATCCCTACTGAAACGTCTTGTGGTCTCTTACCCTCTCCTTTGATCGCTTCGATTGAAATTAGAGTCCCCGGCGATTTATACGTGCTCTGATTTTCTGCTAGAGTGTCCGGCACCTGGACGGTCATTGCGTTTTTAGCGCCGGCTGCTTTGTCTGCTTCCCACCCCACTACTACTTCGCTGAAGCTGAGTCTTGGGACAATTGAACCGGTTTGAACTTTTTTCAGAACCTGACACCTAGAGTTACTGTATATGCTCCCTACGGGGGCAGAAGAGTTGCGCACAGGTCCGCCTATGTTTCAACGGCTGTGCAGTGAAGTCACTCGTAGCGCACGCAGGAGAGAAAATGCGGCGCCATGGTGTGGCGCGGGTGGCGTGCGCAGACTTAATCAAACGCGCTGAAAAAGATTGCATGGTTGCAGTGAGGCGATATGTTGCTATAGGTAGCGAAAATGGTGAGGCACGTGTGCTTAGATTTATGTGCATGTTAATGAACCCAGGAGGTTTAAATTTCCGGAGCCCTACACTTCAGCGTCTTTCTTTAAGATACAGTGGTTTCGGGAAGTTAAACTCAGCAATTAAATGAGTTAAGTGAAAATTAATAAAAACTGTAACTCATTCGTGATAACGCCCGCAGCACGGTTTTTACACCAGACGTACAGTGCACAAAGTTTCTGCCAAAACAATTTTGTAATCTCTTGGTTCCTTCTAAGGACCGCTAGATGGTGCCACCTATCCAGTCTGTCGGGGACAGTGTACTACTTTCTCACCAGAAGCCTGGGAGAGGTCCTTAAGGAGCCTAAATTCGCATATACACGCCAAGCTGGCGGAGTGGTCTGCTAGTGTTGCGGTCCTTCTGGCTCGAACCCAGCCCCGTCAAACATGATTTCCCCCATTTCCGCTGCCCTTTCTGAATAATTATGCTTATTCATCCACACACACACACAAAGAGAGAGAGAGAGAGAGAGATAAAGATGCAAGGAAAGGCAGGGAGGTTAACCAGACGAACATTCGGTTTGCTACCCTGCACTGGGGAAGGGATGAAGGGAGAAAAGAGATTGCAGAGAGATAAGAAGGTACACACAATCACGAGCACACTCGAGGGAGCACACACAGTCTACAGGCGGTCGCTCAGATTTGTTGACTTTAAGTAAAGTAGGAGCACTTTAGTCGCTTTCTGCGCAACTGAGGCAGATGCCAAATGTCCTAGAATCTTCTGCACACAAAATGGTCTGAAGTCAAGTTGATTCAAAACCATCCGGAGCTGGCATCACTGTGTGTCGTAGCAAGCGCAGCTGCACAGGAAGTGTTCAATGGTCTCTTCAGCTCCGCAGTAGTCACATGTAGAGGTGTCTGCCATACCAATGCAAAAAGAGTATACCTTTGTGAATGCAACACCCTACCAAAGGCGGCATAACAGTGTCACATCGGAGCGGGAAAGTTGTGTTGGTAGCTGTATCTTGAGCGAAGGATCCAGTTTATTTATTTATTTTATTTATTTATTTATAATACCCTCAGGGCAAAATGACATTACAGAGGGGAGTGGATTACATTGAATAACACATGGTACATGGTGGGGAGGGAAAAGGGAAAATACAGCGTTAGTACGAATATAAGCAAAAGTCAGCGTACAAACAAAAATACACTAAATAGGTCCTGCGTATACAATGTTAGCTACGGTATCACGAAAAAGATGGTTGTCATTAATAGCAACAATTTCAGGAGGAAGGTGGTTCCACTCGCGAGAAGAACGAGGCAGGAACGACTGCGCAGCTGTGTTAGTACGATAAGTGATAATTCCAACCTTGTGACGGTGATCGACACGGTTGGAAAAATACTGGGGTTGCAAAATAAGTTCGTCGCGCAAGATGGGGTGGTGATAAAATTTATGAAAAGTTGATAGGCGGGAAACTTTTCTTCGAAGTGACAGGGTAGGCAGGGACAGATTATTTTTCATTGCAGATATACTGGCAGTGCGATTGTAGTTCGATAATATGAAGCGTGTGGAATTATTCTGAACTAGCTCAAGCGATGTAATTAAATTAATGTGGCTGGGATCCCAAATCGAAGAAGCATATTCTAGTTTAGGTCGTATTAATGTTTTGTACAGGGTTTAATTAATGTTTTGTAAGTATTAATGCTTTGCAATTTCAATGAAGATGGAGCTTTGGAAAAGTTACGGCGTAGGTACCGAAGCGTACGGTTAGCTTTGTTGATTATTTGTTCGACGTGCATTGCCCAAGAATGATTGGATGTTATGTGGACGCCCAAGTACTTGTACGAGTTAGTAGATTCAAGAGGTATGTCGTTTAAGTAGTAAGTAAATTGACTGCAAACACTGCGGGACACGCGCATGACTTTACATTTGTTTATGTTCAATTCCATTAACCATGTACGGCACCAGTTATCAACAGTGTTAAGGTCTGATTGAAGAGTACACGGATCAGTTATGTTATTTACCTCACGAAAAAAAGCAATCATCAGCAAATAAATGAATTCTGAATTTAATGTGGCAGGGGAGGTCATTAATATAAATTAGAAATAAGAGAGGCCCAATTACCGATCCTTGAGGAACGCCGGAGTGTACTTCAGTAAAACAAGAATTATACCCGTTAGCGTAAACAAATTGTGAGCGATTTGGGAGAAAACATTCAATCCATTTAAACACGTTATGATCAAGTTTCAGTTGGCTTAGTTTGTGAAGTAAAAGTTTATGACATACCTTATCAAATGCTTTGGAAAAATCCAAGAAGATGCAATCAGCTTGTGATGAGTTGTCCAAAATGCGGTGTAATCTGTTAGTAAATGATACCAGTTGTGTGTCACAGGAGTATGATTTACGAAAGCCGTGCTGAGATGACGTGAAGAAGGAATTACTTTCAAGAAAATTTACAAGGTTTGTGAATATGATGTGCTCTAATAGCTTACAGCACGTACTGGTAAGGGAAATGGGACGATAGTTAGCAGGGGAACTTTTACTACCAGATTTATGAATAGGAACTACTTTCCCTATTTTCCATTCAGATGGGAGAGTAGAAGTGTCGAGTGATTGCTGGAATATCTTGGCTAATATGATGGAACTAATTTCTACAGTATTTCTTAAAAATTTACTATTAATCGAATCATAACCAGGGGAAGAATGGTTGCCTAATTCGTTGATAAGGGAAGCGGTACCAGAAATGTCTACTAAAATTGGTGGCATGGGGAGGTGATTGTAGCAAAAGGTGGAAGGAAGTGGAACATCAGATGTTTTTGTAAACTGGGCAGCAAATGTGTTGTTGAGGGCTGTTGCACACTGATTGATGGGAACTGTGTCACCAGATGAGTCTTGCAATAAGATGTAATTATCTTTGGGGGATTGATAACGCGCCAAAACTTTTTTACATTTGTTTTTAACATGGACGGCAATACATTAGAGACGAAGTTATCTTTAGCATGTTTGAGTGCCCTGACGTAAATACTAGATGCGGTATTATAAGCGGCCCATCGTTCGTTAGCTGGCGAGCGCTTAGCTGAACAATAAAGGCGTTTTTTCTTGTTAGACAGGCGTTTGATAGTGGTAGTGTACCATGGCGATTGTGAGTGACTAGCAATAGTGTAGGTTGGTATGTGCTTTACGGTGAGGCGATGAACTTCGGCAGCAAACATATCCCAGTTAGACTGAGCGGAACGGTTGTTAAAATCGGTCAGAAAGACGTCGGTAAATTCAGATAATTCACGATTGATAGCATCGAAGTTAGCTTTTTTGTAATTGCAAATAATTTTTTTCATTCTGGTGCTTTTAGGAGGGGTAGCGTGTAAGTCAAAGGTGAGCAATGAGTGGTCACTAATACCTGGTAAACAGGTAATATAACCAGGTTAATATAATCGACACCTTTGGAAGCTGGTAGACGACCAGAACGTGTGTGTAAGATCTCGAGCCAGCAGGTAAAGTTGTCTTGCTGCATCATTCCTTGATAGAGGAAGCAAGACCACACGGGTTCCTTCATGGGCTGAGCGGGCTGCATCATCGGCTAATTGATTTGTCCAGGCAGCCATTGATATATAATATCATGCCCTCGTGCTAGAGCTTCATAATGGCAATGTCTTATTTCATGCACCAATTGTTCATGATTCCTCCTACGCATGGCAGACTGCAAACTCTGAAGCACTGCCTGCGAATCACAGAATATGACCCATTTTCCGGGCGCTCTTGAACGAGATATTGTAAAGCAGCCCTTATAGCAGCAAGCTCTGATGCCGTAGATGTAGTCATATATGACAACTTAAGTTTGATTGTCGTTGCTGCAGTCGGAATTACAGTGGCACCTGATGAGCTGCTGGACGAGATGGACCCATCAGTGTATATCTGCGTTCGGTCCAAGTACAACTCATGTAATAATAGCAGTGTTGCTTGCTTCAATGCTACTCTGGAGGGATTGCTTTTCTTTTTGATACCTGGAGTTTCTAGACGTACTTGCGGCTGGTCGAGGCACTACAAAGGACATGCCATTCTCGTAGCTGGCATATATTCTGATGGAATGCTGTTTGGGTGCTTGCCTATGACGTCTGAAAACGTAGCAAGTGGTCTTCCGGAGGGCAGAAGGGCCAAGTGGTGATCGGGGACACGGCTAGCATGTCGAATGTGCGCTCTGAGGCAATCCACAACTCCATATGTCCTGACCGGATGGTCTTTGGCAAGCACGAATGCCGCATAAGTAGAAGCGCATCGGGGCAGTCCTAGGCAGATACGCAGTGCCTGACCCTGCAAACTCTCCAATGAATGAGTATTCGATTTGCAAGTGTTAGTCAGTACCGGCAAGCTGTAGTGCAATAGACCCAGAAATAGGGCCCTGTACAGCTGTAGCATGGAGGCCACAGAAGTTCCCCATGCTTTACCGCACAAGAATTTCATGATATGCACAATAGATAGCAGTCTCTTCTTCAAGTACGCACAATGTGGGCTCCACGAAAGACTTCTGTCGATTATTATGCCCAGAAAACGATGCGTCCGTGCATATTTGACACTCTGCCCATTGATGTAAACAGGGTATGGCGTCATTGGTTTGCGTGTAAACGCCATCAACGCGCACTTCACAGTTGATATATTTAGGCCTTGTTTCTGAAGGTAGGCTGTTGTGAGTGTTGCTGCCCGCTGTATTCGTGCACGCACCTGAGGGCGAGTAACTGCAGCACTCCTGAGGCAAATATCATCGGCGTATATGGATAGGCACACTGACTTTGGCAGAACCTTCACCAGACCAATGAGGGCAACATTGAACAATGTGGGTGTAAAACACCTACCTGAGGTACTCCGCAGTAGGTGTAATGTTCAGCAGTTTTACCCTCATCTGTTTGCTCAAAGAAACCCCTGCCAGTTATATAATCTTTTATCCATTGAAACATTCGTCCACCAATGCCCATTGCTTCGGGCTCACACGTTTGCGCCTTTCCCCTGTTTTATTTTTTTCTTATTACGCTTCTTATTATTTATTTAACAAAGAAATGGAAACCAGGGGCTAATTTAAGTAACTGCAGAATTAGTAAAGCACCGTACCTTGAATTGAGAAGAAAAAAAACACGAGGGAAGCTATTTACAAAAAAATGGGAGATACCACGCACTGTAGGAATCGATCATATGCGAAGCACGAATGAGGATGGTAGAATATGAGCCCAACGTTACGAGGCGGACGTAAACTATACCGTACACGAATTCCATGTCATGAATATCATTTTTAGACATGTCATTTACATCAATCGTACATTTGATTCACGTAAAATCAAATTTGGTATATGTGGAGCTAGAGAAACGGCTGCGAGCGTATTATGAGCGTAGCACGTAGTCATGTTTTACATCACACGGAAGTTGTGATTATCATGTTCGGGCGGGTCATTTACCTTCATCGTCTATTCACGTCATGTGATTCGAGATTTGGTATATGTGGAGCTAGTGAAACGGCCGCGAACATGCTACATAGCTTGTAATCATATTTCACATGAAATGCATAGCATGATTAAAATGTTTAGACGCGTCTTTTACTTTCATTGTCCATTTACGTCCCGTAGTACAAAATTTGTTACGCGTGAAACCAGCATAACGGCCGCGAACGCACCATCACCGTGGCATGCAGTCATCACTTTCATGACTTGCATGTCATAATTTCCACGTTTGGGCCTGTCACTTATGTCCGCCATGCAGTCATGCCAAACCATACCAGTTTTGCAAAATGTCATGTGAACGGAACCGCCGCAAGAGCAGCAAGACATGGAATGTTTGTCATGACATTCATGACATGTCATGATTTTCATGTTATGACTAGCCACGTATGCTCGTCATACAGTCATGTTATGTCTTACCAATTTTGGTATCACTACCAGCATCGAAACAGCCAGGAGAGCTAAAAGTCGTTTACGTCTGGATAGATAGATAGATAGATAGATAGATAGATAGATAGATAGATAGATAGATAGATAGATAGATAGATAGATAGATAGATAGATAGATAGATAGATAGATAGATAGATAGATAGATAGATAGATAGATAGATAGATAGATAGATAGATAGATAGATAGATAGATGGATGATGATGGATGGATGGATGGATGGATGGATGGATGGATGGATGGATGGATGGATGGATGGATGGATGGATGGATGGATGGATGGATGGATGGATGGATGGATGGATGGATGGATGGATGGATAGATAGATAGATAGATAGATAGATAGATAGATAGATAGATAGATAGATAGATAGATAGATAGATAGATAGATAGATAGATAGATAGATAGATAGATAGATAGATAGATAGATAGATAGATAGATAGATAGATAGATTCAAGGTCGCCGAAGTTTGCTAAGAAATGATTCGCATTTATTATTATTCAGCGTTTTAAATACGCAGTATACTATTAGAGACTAACCAGCAATGGCAGAACCAGCGCAAAGCTTGTGTTGCTGAATCGCCTTTTAAATGTAAAGCATTTCTTAGCGAAATTCAGCGACTTTGAGCATATCTATCTATCTGTCTATCTATCTATCTATCTATCTATCTATCTATCTATCTATCTATCTATCTATCTATCTATCTATCTATCGAGCCGCTTACGTTTTGGTGCTCTTGTGGTCACCTCCTTAACTTGGTTGGAACCAAAATTAGGATGGGTGGGTAAGATGGTTTGACGAATACGATGCGCCAGTCAGGATCTCAATAATGTCAAAGTTCCACCGCGTATGTCACACTTCCCACCAAATAGTGGCACATACCCACGGGCGGGTAAATGTGCCGCTGGTACGGAGGTATGTGCCACAGGTGATTGACACTTAGTATCTACCCAGGAACGACAACAACAAGCATAGAGAATTTGAACGCGCGAGCGTTGAGAAATACCCGACATTTGTAGCATCGACCCGACAAATGCAAAGAATTATTATCAGGGCCCCAGCTGGAATCAAACCCAAGCATTCTGCGTGGCAATGAAGCATTTTACCAGAGAACTACGCCAAGTTTCGGAACTGCGTTTCAAATAGACGCTAATCTTCGTGAAACCTCAATAGTGGCTGCAATGCTGCCTACCCAATTTTATAAACATTATATATTCACTCTTTTGATACAGCCTTCATTTCGAGTTAACGTCAATTCTGGTTAGTTGTCATGCGCTGAAGTTGATTTATATAGCAATGTTCATGGGCCAGCATCCTCGCGAGCATCAGCGCTTCATATGAGTTTCTGGTGTTGCTAATACTCAAGTTCCAGTTGGCATCGTTGCGCAAGTGCAAACAACTGGTTATATAAAAATCTGCAACTTTTCAAAATAAAATGTTTACGTGCAACATTTGTATATATATTTAGCGTCATTTCATGACGAGTCGCTAAATACAAATAATTGCAACACGGTCACCTTCTCTTTGCATGCTTTGCATAACGTCGATTCCCATGTACTTGGGATCTGCCGAATTTTTTTTTTACATGAGCAGCGTTTTCTGCTTCATCAAGAAGTTGCCCTTTTCTCTTCCGAAACAGAGTCGTCCTCGATAATTACAGGCAGAACAAGCTAGTAAGGCTTTAGCAGTTCCATATGGGCAATCTCTTGTCTAGACATTGTTGATTACTACATTATAAGAAAGCTCAAAGTGGCTTGACGACCAAGTCTGGCTAAAGGAGTGCAGAACCATATCACTCAGTCACGGGCATATGACGCTAAACTCTTTAAGACATCTCGATGGTGTATTTGGCGCTGGATGCTTACCAGCAGCGGCATGAGAATCTGCTCTCTGGCGACCTTTTTCAACGCTTAGCTTCATGGGAAGCAGCCCTCGACTCACTCACATAAGCGTGGAAAGTAGGTATAACGCACAACGTATTGAAGGGCTCGAGTCCTTATAGCTAGAAGACAGGAGAGAGTCCAGTCGTGGTTTACGTAGCGAAATTTCGGGCGTATACGTGATGAAGAAAATCACATGGTCCCAGTCTTGGTAATTGGTAGTGACGTGCATTGTCAGCCTGAAACTTGACATTTGATTTTTATTTCTGTTAAACCATTGTTTTCATGTTTGTATCAAGTGGTGGCTCGGTGAAAGGCCTTGCATGTCTCTAGAATTGCTTAGCGGCGTCAGACGGAAACACACGTCCTTCGGTCAATGAGTGCTTCCAGTATTGCACCGTGCTGTAGAATGACGTCGTGTGCATAGGCATGCGCAATAGGGGGCAGAGGGGCGGCCACTCCCCCCCTAGTCACTTGAGAGGGGGCGCAAAATCTGCTCAACACAATGTTTGAATAAGGGGGGTGCTGCAATGAACCATCGCCCCCCCCCCCCCCATGAACGGGAACCCTGCGCATGCCTGTGGTGCTGTGAACTTAGAGGCAACATTGCTGTAGCCGACGCAGATGGTGATGATGAAGTCTCTGGTTAGCACGTGATCGAGGACGAGAAATACCTATTTCTTGCTAGCTAGAGTAATTGTAAGCATACAAATAGTCGCTGGTGTAATGCAAAGGAATGAGAGAGCGTCAGTTGTCGTTACGAAGAAGGGAAATGGCAAGTGGGATTACTGCGGCGCTGCGCGCGACGCAGCACATGAAGCGGTAGACAACAGAGGCGTAGGTAAAAATTTTTTACGCGAAAGAGGGGGGGGGGGGGGGTCAATCACACTGTATGTATGTTTGTGCGTGCGTTTTCATGTGTGCGTGTAGTCATACAAAATTCAAAAGTTTAAGAGTGGAAAGAGCTTTGAACCTCCCCCACCCACCCGCTGTCTCCGCCATTGGTGGACGCAGCGGTGCATTTCCCGTTAGCAGAGCTGGAGGAAAGTATAAGTATTCACTCCTTCGGTGTGTGCAAACTGCGAATCAGCGTTGAAGGCGCGCATTTGTCTTAACGTATAGATTGAACGGAATTAATTTCATTTGCGTCTGTCACAGAAATAGTTGCGATGGTAGCGCTATTGTTGCGCAGATTGAATTGGTGCCTTGCATGGCTTACTTCTTTATCGGTGGTAGAACGTTGCGTCATGTTTAAAGGGACACACAACTGGCCAGAACGGTTGAATAGATTCCGGTGGAAAGAAAAAGAGCGTGAATTAGGATGACGGGTGACGGCACACTTTTCGTGAGCTGAGTAGGATTTGTATTTTTGAATCGCATTTAAAAGTAACCAAAACCGTCATGTCGCGCCCCTAGCGCAAGATCCATGAACCACAAATATGAAGTCCTAATAACTTTGCTGTGATTACTAAAGCACACCAAAACAACAGCTTTAGTTTTGAATATGTGTGTTATGACAAATTTCGTTTGTTTCTATGCACTTTACGACGTAGAAGAATTAGAGCATGAAAGTTGCCGCTGCTTTCGTCAACGTTTCTAGAACTAGGTAAGTTGCAAAACTGAGCGGTGTTGTGCGGCACCGCTGCTTCCAGCGACAAATTTGGTGCCGCTGTGGCATCTGGATTCACTCACTGCATGCTCACTCGTGTCACTCACGAAACCTCTGTCGGCTGTGCGTGTTGCAGCGCGTCGCTAGTCGTGGAGGCTTCTTTTTGCGTGAACTGTTTTGCGCTTCAGCGTGCCCTGTTCTGCTTTGTATGTGTTGCGTGTTTTCATCATGCCCACATGTTGCGTTCCTAGCTGTAAAAGTGGCTTCAGGGAATGAGAGACACCACGACGTTTTTTTTCTGCCTCGCATGTACCTGAACAGCGAGAGGCATGGGAGCACGCTATTGCTCGCGTGGACAAGAAACTGCCCAGCACATCACGTGTGTGTGATATGCACTTTCATGAGGAGGACACCCTCAAGACTTTCACTCACGTCATAGATAGTAAGAAGGTACAAACCACCAGAGGAAAGTGGGACCCCATCGGAAGATGCGTTCCACGGATATACCAAATTTGCCCGCTTACCTTTCAACATCCGCGACGGAGAAGCGAAAGCTGTCCGATAGGAGTAAGGTACGTACTTTCCTGAGTATCATCGGCGAAAAGGAACTTTGCACCTCCGACTATCTCCGAGCACTAAGCTCGAAAACGGTGCAACAAGTTCCGACATGACGTCAATGAGTGGCGTCATAATTTCGCTTCAAGACACAGAAAACGTTTGTTTGCATGCTAGCAGAAAGTTGTTGAGAATAGCGAGAGAAGGCTTCTTGTCGCTTTTCTTGTACTCAAAGAAGAAAAAAGAGCGCTATTTGGGGAGAAATGCGTAGTCGTCGCAAACGACATGACAGTCATCATTAGTAGCCGTCACCATCGCTTAGCCAAGTCGCCCGGCAATGCAGATACATAACCATATGGGTCGAACTTCTGGAGGACATAGAGAAGCTGAAAGTGTGTTCGTGTTGTCGCAATGCGTCAGCAGGCAGCCTCATGACTAATGACCACGAAGTGCTCACCGATAGCCCAAAGTGCGGTTCCTTCTCTAAGCTTTGGCTTCAGCTGTGTTAACAGCTTTCATTAGAGTAGCTCAAGAAGAAGCAGAGGGAAGACATGCTTAAAAAAAGCGCCGTACGCGGAGTTTTTGATGGCCTCAGTTGCTAAACAATGTGATGGTGACATGAAAAAAAAAGCTGACTACAGAACCAGACAAAAGTCACGGGATTGCGCCACATTGTTGTAATTTATTTTAAGGCACGAAAAACACAGCCACAAGAAAGGATACATCACATTGTAATTGGGTTTTTCGCGCCTAAAAATAATTGCGAACATACACCAACTAGCAACAAATGGACTGACTCGTATGTTATGCTACCAAGCATCATTTAAAGGGGGCCGTTCAGAAAGCCATTATTATACTGTATTTGCCTTACACCGCTAAATATTACGCAGTATTACGTTTATGCGGCAGCACAACAAGAAATCCCGATAATATACTGCTGGCAAAGCTCTTTCAGGACGGCCGTCACAGTGTCTTGCCGCGACGACTGCGCGTTTTCGTCTGCTAGCGGAAGCTTGTTGCGTCGCCAGCGCCACTAAAACGAAAGTTGTCTTGGCACCGTGTGACAGGACGTCTGACGCGGGGAGTTTTGCAACTTACCTAGTTCTAGAAACCTTGGCTTTTGAGGCCTCTGCAGGGAAACAAGTGCAGTTACGCATGCGTGTGGCTGCACGGCATTTTCAGAGTAGCTCTATTCCTGTCGCGTCGGGCGCGTTGGATGAAGCACGCGGGCTTGTGAATGCGATCGCTGCGGCACGCGAAATGACATCGACCAACTGCTCTATCGAGAATTGCTATCACTCATGCGTGATGCTGGTGGTGGCGATAGTGGTGGTCCGTCAGACTCGTTGCTACCGCTGTAGTCCATCGAGGCATGTCGCTCTGGCACTACTTGATAGGGGTCCAAATTTCGTGCACGCATGTGAGCCAAAGTTCGTTCCTTTAACCCGCTCAGGTTGTCAAGTGATGACGAAGCCGTCCAACAATGGCAGCACATAAAGTACCATGCGTGAATTGTCGATCCCGAGTAAATGCGTCGTTTCGCTTTCAAAGACTTGGCTTAGCTCAACTTGCCTTAACAACCTGTGCAAACAAAACAACCTGTGCAAGGCCAAAAGTACTTGCATAAGAAACCGCGGGAAAGGGCTGTTACTCCTGTAAAATAATTTAGCACGCTAGAAAGCAGTGATCGTAGAACTGCCGGCTTGACAAACACAACATTACGTGTCTGTAGTTAGGGGTTCACTTTTCATCACTGCTGGCGTTACACTGGCGCATAATCGCTCTCACAATCGCATCCACTGGTTGCAGCATGTCTTCTTAAGACTGCATAATTGCCGCAAATCGAAAAATTCCGATTATAAATGATCTACGCCGTTTTCCGCGTTACCACTCCGTGTGTACAAGCTCAAACAGGTAAGCTTTTTGTTGCACTCAAGAAAACGGGTACCATAAATATTGGTTGTGGGTCTCTTGAAGTCCAAAAGGGAAGCCATGCAAGCATTACTGCTTCGCTCCACAGGCACGTCGGTGATAGCGAGTGGGAACGCGGCGAACATGTACTAAAGAGCACCCTAATGTATAGTAACTTTTTTTTCTTCTGTAAAAGGGAGGGGGGGGTGGAGAGAAGTATGGTTTGGGGCTCCACCACACATGTACTTTCGCGTATGCTTTCTTAGATTCATATGTGGCTTAAGCAACGCATCATTAGTCAAAGTCACGTTCACGCGGGAAAAACACAGGGCCGAAGCTGATACCCCCAGTGTCCTTACTTTGTTTGTGGCTCTCTCAGCTTTTTTGTTATAATAAACTTCACACGCTCTGTCTCTCCCTTAAGGTAAACAGATCGAGAGAGAGAGAGAGATAAAGATGCAAAGAAAGGCAGGGAGGTTAACCAGGCGCACATCCGGTTTGCTACCCTGCACTGGGGAAAGGATGCAGGGGAGAAAAGAGATTGCAGAGAGATAAGAAGGTACACACAATCACGAGCACACTCGAGGGAGCACACACAGTCTACAGGCGGTCGCTCAGATTTGTTGACTTTAAGTAAAGTAGGAGCACTTTAGTCGCTTTCTGCGCAACTGAGGCAGATGCCCAAGGTCCTAGTATCTTCTGCACACAAAATGGTCCGGAGTCAAGTTGATTCAAAACCATCCGGAGCTGGCATCGCTGTGTGTCGTAGGAAGCGCAGCTGCACAGGATGTGTTCGATGGTCTCTTCAGCTCCGCAGTAGTCGCATGTAGGAGTGTCTGCCATACCAATGCGAAAGGTATACACCTTTGTAAATGCAACACTCAACCAAAGGCGGCATAAAAGTGTCGCATCGGAGCGGGAAAGTTGTGATGGTAGCTTTAGCTTGAGCGAAGGATCCAGTTCATAAAATTGACACCTTTGGAAGCTGGTAGACGACCAGAACTGGCGTGTGAGATCTCGAGCCAGCAGGTAAAGTTGTCTTGCTGCATCATTCCTTGATAGAGGAATCGGAACTACACGGGTTCCTTCATGGGCTAAGCGGGCTGCATCATCGGCTAATTGATTTCCGGTAATACCGATATGTCCAGGCAGCCATTGATATATAATATTATGCCCTAGTGCTAGAGCATCATGATGGCAATGTCTAATTTCTTGTACCAATTGTTCATGACTCCTCCTACGCATGGCACTCTGCAAACTCTGAAGCGCTGCCTTCGAATCACAAAATATGACCCATTTTCCTGGACGTTTTTGGACGAGATATTGTAAGGCAGCCCTTATAGCAGCAAGCTCTGATGCCGTAGATGTAGTCATATGCGACAACTTAAACTTGATTGCCATTACTGCAGCCGTAAATACAGCGGCACCTGATGAGCTGCTGGACGAGACGGACCCATCAGTGTATATCTGCGTTCGGTGTAAGTACAACTCATGGAATAATAGCAGTGTTGCTTGCTTCAATGCTACTCTGGAGTGATTGCTTTTCTTTTTGATTCCCGGAATTTCTAGACGTAATTGCGGCTGGTCGAGGCACCACAAAGGACATGCCATTCTCGCAGCTGGCGTATATCCTGATGGAATGCTGTTTAGGTGCTTGGCTATGATGTCTGAAAACGTAGCACACGGTCTTCCGGAGGGTAAAAGGGCCAAGTGGTGGTCGGGGACACGGCTAGCATGTCGAGTGTGCGCTCTGAGGCAATCCACAACTCTATATGTCCTCACCGGATGGTCTTTGGAAAGCATGATTGTGGCATAAGTAGAAGCGCATGGGGCAGTACTAGGCAGATACGCAGTGCCTGACCCTGCAAACTCTCCAATGAATGAGTATTGGATTTGCAAGTGTTAGTCAGTACCGGCAAGCTGTAGCGCAATAGACCCAGAAATAGGGCCCTGTACATCCGTAGCGTGGAGGCCACAGAAGTTCCTCATGCTTTCCTGCACATGAATTTCATTATATGCACAATAGATAGCAGTCTCTTCTTCAAGTACGCACAATGCGCGCTCCACAAAAGACTTCTGTTGATTATTATGCCCAGGAAACAATGCGTCCGTGCATATTTGACACTCTGCCCATTGATGTAAACAGGGTATGCTGTCATTGATTTGCGTGTAAACGGCATCAACGCGCACTTCACAGTTATATAGTTAGGCCTTGTTTCTGAAAGTAGGCTGTTGTGAGGGTTGCTGCCGCTGTATTCGTGCCCGCGCCTGAGGGCGAGTAACGGCAGCATTCCAGAGGCAAATATCATCGGCGTATATGAATAGGCACACCGACTTTGGCAGAACCTTCACCAGACCAATGAGGGCAACATTGAACAATGTGGGGCTTAACACACCTCCTTGAGGTACTCCGCAGTAGGTGTAATGTTCAGCAGTTGTACCCTCATATGTTTGCACAAAGAAACCCCTGACAGTTGTGCACCAATGCCCATCGCTGCGAGAGAAGTGAGGATGGCATCGTGAGCTACATTATCATATGCACCCTTCACGTCAAGAAAGAGTGCAACTGATATGCGCTTGCGACTTTTTTCTTGCTGAACAAATGTCGATAAGTCAAGGACACAGTCGATAGAGGAGCGGCCCCGACGAAAGCCTGCCATGCAAGAAGGGTATTTGGTGTATCGTTCCAAGTACCACTCGAGACGAAATAGAATCATTCTTTCCATCACTTTTCCGAGGCAGCTTGCGAGGGCAATAGGGCGATACGCTGTCAAGTCCGATGGTGATTTTCCCGATTTCAAAAGTGGTATTAATCGACTCATTTTCTATTCTCGGGGAACACTGCCGCTGAGCCAGGAGTTGTTGGAACATGTTAAAAGTTCTTTTCTGGCTTTTTGTCCAAGGTTTCCCAACGCACTATAAGTAATACCATCAGGACCTGGCGATGACATGCCTTTAGAAGCGACTAACGCACCTTCCAGTTCTTCCATGGTGAATGGAATGTCCATTTCTGGTAATCGCGTCTCAGGAACGATCACGGCGTCGATGCTCTCGTTCATAATGTTCCCGGCAACTCTCGTGCAAAATTCTTCAGCCACCTCGAGTTCTGTTTTTCCATGATGGAGTGCCAAAGCTTTAAAAGGGTGCCGTTGTTGTGGAGAGGAGCGAAGACCACGAACTGTTCTCCAGATATATGACAGCGGTTTATGAGGGTCTAGAGATTCGCAGAATGCTTTCCAGCGTTCGCTCTCCAGCTTTTAAATGCGTCGTTGAATCTTTTTCTGGAGCCGTCTTGCTTCCCTCAGATCGTAAATTGATCTTGTGCGTCTGTATCGTCGTTTAGCACGCCTTCGTATAGCTCGTAATCTTTCCAGTTCGATGTCAAACTGTGTTATTTTAGACGAAAATCGTAATTTACATTTGGACGCTTGCGTAGCTTCCGCTATGGTATTTTCCAGACTGCAGGCGAGGCCTTCTTGGCAAGCGTCCTGAACACGCGATGTAAACATCGACTAGTCAGTGCCAATTACAACACCGGAAGAGAAATTTTTATAATACCATCGATCGTCACGTAGGTGGGTATGTGATCACTCCCATGAGTCTCAATATCGCAAAACCATTTAACTTTGTGAGAGAAGCACCGTGACACCAATGTCAGGTCAAGGCAACTACCATACGTGAGACCCCGCAGATATGTTGGGGTACCATCGTTCATGATGGAAAGGTCGTGATCGGAAGCGAATGTAACAATGTTCCGGCCCCTGGCTTTCATCCAAGTGCTCCCCCAAAGCATGTGATGGGCGTTTAAGTCACCGGTGATGATCCAAGGCCCATCGGTCCTCATTAGGATGTCTTTTGGTCTGTCGCAGTCAAATCGTGATGAAGGAGATATATATCCACCAATAAGCGTGAACGAAACAGCATTCTTCTTTACACGAAGACACACGTACTGATTGTCGTCATTTGAACTTATTGTGTGCGAAAGATAAGTCAAGTCTGTGCGAATATAAACTATTACTTTGCTTCGTTCTTCGCAAGCGGCTGAACAAAAAGTTTCATAACCGGACAATCTATAAGGCGTTGATACGTTTGGTTCACATATGACAAGTAAAGGGAAATGATTGGCCCGAACAAATTGGCGAAAGTCCGAGATACGGGACTTCATGCCTCTGGCATTCCACTGAGAAATCGACGCACTTTTAACTTCAGTGCGGAAGATGAGATTTTGTTGAGCCATTGTGCTTATACGACGTTAGCAAGAACTGGATTCAGTGCATCCAGTATTTGCAGTGCACTCTTAGCAGACGGAGATTGTATGCTGCTCAGTAGCGTGCGAATCGTGGCAATTAATGATTGCACGATTGCAGTCACTTGCCTGTCTTGGTTGGAAAGATCTCGGACCGGAATCGCGGACTGGCCGTCATGAAACTCCTTCGGTTCGCTTGATGCTGCTTCCCTTTGCAGTGCAGGCCACTCTGTCGCAGTTAGGGTATGCTCACAGGTTTCGTCCTTTACAGCCTTTTCCACGGCATGTGGTCTGGGAGGCAAAGGGGGTGGTACTGATAAGGGATCTGGTAAACGTGTCGAGGAGGTAGCGGGCGTCCTTGAAGACCGACGTCGACGTGAACCACGCCTTCTGACTTTAGCTGCGGCTTCTCGATGAGATGAGTGATCGCGCACCATCTCCTTCAAGATGACGATTTCCTTCTGAATCCGCGGGCAGTCCTTCGATGTGGCTTCATGGAATCCATTGCAATTAGAGCATTTCTTGACACGAAAGCCTATGGATAAGTACACTATAAGCATCAATGGTCAAACTGTACCATACGCTCGATCGCACAAGTTTTTGGGCGTCCTAATTGACAGGAATCTCTCATGGATCGATCACGTTTCGTACATGAAGAAACGGTTAATGAACATCTGTAATATACTGAAGTTCTTTGCAGGAAAGACTTGGGAAATGTCTCCCAGTGCTATGATAGAGCTGTACAGAGTACTTTTTCTCGGGTTTCTGCGGTACAGTTTACCGGCATTGACCAATGCAAGAAAAACAAGCCTTCGAACGCTACAGAGTGTTCAGTCCCAGGCACTCCGGATTTGCCTCGGCTTGCCTCGTAGTGCGTCGACAATGGCTACTATAGCTATCGCCGGTGACTACCTCATCACGACACATATCGACGTTGAGGCACTCAGGACACATATAAGGCATATTGCTCGGACACCCTGCCACCACCTAGCCTCTTTACCAGCAGACAGACCACGTTCGTCATTTTGCCACACGGTCGCCATACATCGCGATTCTTTGCCAACATGCTCCACACCCGCCGCCAGGCCTTCGACTCCTCTCTGGTGCCTGACTCAGGCTAACATCAGGCTAACTATACCTGGCATCCAGAAAAAAGCAGATATGTCGTCAGCAGCTCTTATAGAGCTTGCTCTGCTCTTGTTATACGAGACGTATCAAGGCTGTATACAAGTATACACCGACGGCTGTGTTTTACAGAAGAGTTAAACGGACCATTTGTTATACCGATAAAAGACACGACAAGAAAATTCAAGACCTCCCACCTTACGACATCAACGGGAGCAGAGCTCACAGCTCTTCGTGCCGCATTGCAATGCATCAACGAGCAACAGCCACAAAAATGGACAATTTTCAGTGACTCAAACGTGGAACTGTAATCCCTTCTATCACCTTTACGCCACGGCCCGTACGAACAGCTGGTATTTGAGATTGCAGAAAAGACTCACCAACTCATTGAGGAAGGACATGAAATAGCCTATCAATGGCTCCCAAGTTATTGTGGAATAATTGGCAATGAACGGGCCGATCGAGCTGCCCGTTCTGCCCAATATACTGAAAGTGATGAAATAATAATTTCGCTTTCCAGAACTGACGCTGCACGGAAACTCCGCATGCTTGCTCGCAAGCGCACCTCGTTACAATGGAGCGGGTCACATTTCATCCATGCACGGTTAGGTACTTTGGACCCAACTCTTAGCCTTCGAATTTCTCCGGAATTACGCCGACGAGACGCTACTATGCTTTGCAGATTATGGTTGGGCGTCACATTTACCAATGCGTACGCGTTCCGCATAGGAATGGCTGACACTGCTGCATGCGACCATTGTGGCAGAGATGAAACAACTTGGCACATTTTGTGTGAATGCCCACAATACTGCTCGCAGAGACAATCACTCTGCAATGCACTAGATGAACTGGACAACCAGCCTCTTTCGGAAGAATCCTGCGCTGCCGACAGGACTTTATGTCGCAGAAGAAGGCTGTGAAGGCGCTCCTGCGCTTCTTGCGTTCAAGAGGCCTGTCCAAACGACTGTGATCGGAACTCCCTGAATGTGTGCACATGTGTTTTTTTCCTAATTTATTTTTCATCTCTCTAATTCTATCCTCTTTCTAATCCTTTTACCCACCCCCATAGAGGTAGCAAACCAGTTCGTCTAGGTTAACCTCCCTGTCTCTTCCTTTTATTTATTTCTCTCTCTCTCTCTTGACAGTTGCGACGCACTTATCCGCTTCATGGGGCTCGGCGCAGCGGTGGCATACCACCGAATTCTCGCAGACACTGCTCACATGTCCGAGTTTCATGCATTTACGGCACTAGAGAGGCTTTGTCATGAAAGGCCGCACAGCATGTCTGAAGTACCCCACCTTCACATGAGAGGGGAGTGATGTGCTCTTAAACGCAATCTTCACTTAGCGAGACTTGCCTAGCCGGGTGAAATCAACAGTTGGAGTATCAGTTGTTGACTTGACAAGAAATTGTAAGTCATTATTGAAAATAGCCACATCTATGTCGCAGATCACGCCGGTTACTACATCACATCCCAAGAGAACATGAGAGCGCACCTGGTTGCCGTCCAAGTCAGTTACACTGCGCAGAACGCCCAACGCACTTGCGTGCAAAACGTCAACAGCCAGTATATTCTTTCTGGCGTTCACTCTTATGTCCGTGATCTCATTTGGCATGAGCGTTTCCAGAGACCTCGACACAGACTGTCTGTTAAGGCATTTCATGCTGGCGGTAGGAAGTGCAGGCACAAACAGGATGGTATAAGTGTTCGATTTTGCGCTTCACTTACAGTTTGAATAGTTGAGGATGAGGATGTCCTCATGTTCCTCCTCTTCGCTTTGCGGCTTAGCACAGGTTGGAAACCGTCATCTGAAAAGTCCTCGCTGCTGAGATAGTAAGCATGAGTATCTTCACTGTCGCTGTCACTCGCTTGTCCCATCCGCTTCCTCGAGGCGGCCGCCGCTGACGCCGCTGGTGCCGGCAGGCGCCCGCTACAGATCTAAATATCGCAAGATTGGAGGTGACGTAAGGCTGCAGCGGAGTTTTCTGGATGCATCGCCATATGTGGTGACCACGCTCAGAGGTCGCGGTCTCTGTGGAGGTCAGTCACAGGCACTTTAATTGTGGGGACGCTGCGACTAAAATGTCTAAGATAAAAAGTCACAGCTTTCCCACAATGGAAAAGAAATAAACGCAACAGCAGTAAATTGGAAGGTCACACAAAAAATGACAAGCAGATCGAAACGTGCCCCGTGTTTTTCGAGCACAAATGACGCACCAAATATACTCACGGGTACAGATGAACGCGAATAAGCGTCTCAGTTGTTACTTGGCTGTGTTTGAAAAGCCCGCCCTACTCGCAAACAAAGACTGTGCAACGAGTGCAGTGACATTTGTGCGCCTGATGACAACACCAGAATCGTGCCGGTGAAAGCCCGAGGCGTACGAGTGTCCGCACCGCGAGATGAGCGAGCCACGCGTGAGCGTCGCTCTCCGCAGGGCAAACTAAGTGTGGGAATTGGATGCGCGTGCCGCCGCGTCATGACGATCTGGCGACGCGCACTCATTGCGCCATCTCATTGGTAATTCTGAAACCACGATAGTTCCCCCCCCCCCGACATGCCCATCGCCAGCGGTAAGTCGTAGATGTAAATAGCTTGCTTTGAACACTCCAGGAGGTGCTCTTTCGTGCCTCAGTGGCTAACGCCTTACACTCTCAATTTAACAGTCGGACGTTTGATTCCGCGCACCGGAGTACTTTTCTGGATTATTTTTCTTTCTTGCGTTTTCATATATGTCGAGACGTATACATTAACGGGAAATGACGTCTACGCTGGTGGCAAAGTACTGTCGAGAAAGTCCATATAATTGCTATCGCAGTAAAATCAAGGGCACAGAAAGCGGTGAATGCATTTCATTGCCAGTATAGAAAGTGAAGCAATGACCTGAAATGTCGTGGGATCAAAAAGTGCGCCATCTCAGACAGACACAGGGCCCAGCATTCAGAAAGTCATCTGAAAAAATTGCAGTACCATCCAGGTAGCAAAGGTTCGTATACCGCGAAGCATGTATCGATCATGTGTCCAAATCTTCCAAGTGTGTTGCACGGACCTAATCACATGTCAATGAATTCATATTCGCGATTCCAGTTATTCATGCGACACCTAGCGGCAATATAGGGAAGCTGAACACTGATGCCCAAACAGTCCAAGCGCCAGTCGTGTACAGTATGAGCATGGTAAGATGGTGCTGCCCGGGAAGAAAAAACGAACGGCGAAGCAGATTTCTTCTTTCCAGGTAAGGCACCAGTGTTAACTTGTTAGCTGAAACCTATTAAATGACCATTGTATCCAGTGTCTACATGTCACTGCGGCACCCGAAGTATGTAAACAAATTTCGCAGAGACGCGCTGCGTCATGTGCATTACACATACAACGCGACCAATTCAAGAACGCCGCTCACGCTTGCGAGACCACTGGTGCCGAGTAAAATAAGATGGTCCGCGTCAACAACCCGCTCTCTTTCTACAAATCAGTGCACACTACAATCACACTACAGAAAACTGAATAGTTGTGTTAGCAACTGCGGACGTGGTGACCTCCGTGAATCCGCCCTGCTGCAACTCCGCAGCACCCTCTCATGTTCATTTGAGTTGGCAATAAGCAATAGGGTATAACGAATGCGGTCGTGGAGTGGTAACATTCAACCCCCGGAATCGCCAGTACTCGGAGTGCCAGTTCAATGAATAGACCAAAACTTTGACCCTTGTTGCCGGCAGTCGTGGCGTCGCTATACGAGATTATAGGTGTAGGTGGCCTTACGTGTGGTTTTGTTCAGAAAGCCGTAGACCAGACTAACATTTTGCAATAGCACCGTCCTTTTCTTTTTTTTTCTTTTGTCTCCCACTATTTTCACAGGTGAAGACAATCAGCTGCTCGAGGTCTGTATGAAGCCATGTTGAACCATGTCTTCACTTATTTTACGCCTCGATACACGAAAGGACGTCTTGCCAATAAAAATTGGAATGACAATGCGTTTCTGTGTGATTTTCCAAAATGAATACTTTGAAGCTGGTGGTATCGTAGGAATTTGTTCCAGGTGGATCTGCCTTGCGAAATCCACGGCTAATGTTTGCTAATGAAAATTGTGGTGATAGTTCAAACAGTTAGAAGCCAAGTTCGTGAATTTTTGTAAGTTAGTTAACTATACCTTTCAATTTTCGTATTACTGGTAACTTTCCCCTTTACGTACACCTGCTGACGAGCTGAAGTTGTACAACATGCGGCAGCCAACCTTTATATATTATTTATTGTGTTCGCTGAAACGTTAGTATTCTTATTTTTCCACACATGTGCTCCACTATTCTCTGAAATGCCAAGGAGTTCGAGTGCATTTCAGATGAATGAATGAATGAATGAATGAATGAATGAATGAATGAATGAAACTTAAGTCTATGTTACGCATACCGAAAACGCTAAGGCTAAAACCTGATTGGCCTCTTCTATGCTTTTGGTCACAGTAACACTACGGTTAACAAGAAAAAAGATATGGAACTGTGTACCAACCATGTAATCAATATTGTGCATTCTCGTTTCACAACTGGGTGGTCGTCGTCATTACCATCACTAGCAACATCTATATGCTGATTGTAGAGTACATGCCACTCCCATGTTTCTCACATCAGCCCAGTCTTATGCATATTGCGCCCACGTTAACTCTCGAAACTTGTGAATCTATTCTACCCATTTTTAATGTCCCTTTAGTTGCCTGGCCTTCTTGCTGAATTCCTAATTTCGGCTACGACAACCTTAACACTTATATCGTAAGGTTACACCTATATTATATATTGCTGTGGCATGCGGCATCGTAAATTTGGGTTCAACGCTCTTCGCTTTTTCGTAAACCTTCATGTTTATTCCATTATAAGTAAGAACCTGTAAAGTGCAGCTGTTAGAACCTTTTCTCTTGAAAGGTAGTGGTAAACTGCCATTCGATCATTATCTCAGAATAACTGCCGATTCCACACCACAACATTTTGATTCGTTAATTCATCTTCATAGTTCGCGTCTGCATCATGACCCTTCCTAAATGGATGTATTGTTTTACTACTTATAGTATCTCCATGGGTATCGCAAACCACTGTTTTCTTGCAAGGCTGTTAAGCATTATTTTTTGCATAGTAATTTTCGAACACATGGTCTTGGTTTCCCTGTATAATTCAGTAATTGTGTTGGAAACAGTTTTCCCGTGTAACTCAACATTGCAAATGTCACCAGCAAATTCAAGTATTAAGCATGAATACTCGTGAATCACATCGCGATTCACAAGTATTGGCTAGGTATCGATTGGGTTCCTTTGAAGATCGCTTCGCAATCACATCACAAAGTACCATAATTATTTCTATAAATAAAAATTGGCATAATTTGCATATTACCACTTGATTTCAATTAGGTGGCACCCTATTCTGACCTCAGCATGATTAGCAAATAAATGAATTAGCACTATACTTGGGTTCTGTCGTAACTTAGTAGACTAATCTCCGCACATCTAAACTCGCGCGGAATGACCAGGCATACAAGAATCTCAGCTCGGCTTGCAGAGTGTTTATTAGTGTGATTTCATCAGCTTAGTTATCCGTAGCAGTTCAAGTCTTACACTCCTTCACATGGCTTCATAAGGCTTGCCTATCGTTACATTGGCTTAGTTAGGCACAGCTCTTAATTTTGGTTTACGCAGCCGCCACGCCAGCATGATCATGGCGTCTCTACGTCGTGAACCGGACGAATGCTGGGCTTATCGCGGTCGCTCGAAAGAAGAAAAAAGAAAGAATACGTTTTGGCTGCCTTTTGAAAATTTTAGTGCAGTCGGGCTGTGCTTTTTTTTTTAATTTTTTTGGATGCGCAGAACGATTCGTTGCCATACAATTGGGAAACGACTACCCTATTTAACGCTACAACTTCCCGCCGTTCATCGTCGGTCACCGTTGACAATGAACGGCGGCAAACCAGACCACATCTTCAACTTTTTCCTTTTGTTTCTTTTTTTCTTGCTCTGACAATTTTATTACATTGGCCGAGATCCAAAAAATAAATGTCATCCAGCACGTGGTGCAAGACTGGTGAACTAAACGCCAATTTTCGTGAAAGCTGGATCTGCGGCCCAAAAGCACCCTTTTCTTTGTCATTTCACGAATCCTTCAAATAAAAGGAAAGCTTGGCCCTCGTAAAGCAAACACTGGCACATAAATCGATACATATGGAAAGCATCGACCAACTTGAAAGATTATCTCTAAAAGGGGTAATCAAAACTGCACCGCACTTCTCTCGTTTCACTGCTGGCGCCAGGGTTCGGAATGGGTCCCGCGGAAAGATATATGCGCGACAGGCTGCCTGTCTGACCCACGCACGTCCTGTCACTCCGAAACAATCCTAAAAAATAAAAATACGTTAAAGATCAGGGTGCCCTTCACAATGTGTCCTGGTGGTGTGGGTAGTGGACCATGGCGTCTCCGTAGCCAAGCGCCGTTACGTCGTGGTCCTCGAGTGCAGGAGAGTGGTTACGCGCATTCGCAGGCATCGGGATCTCGTGCACCAAGGCACTAGGTCCCAAGTAACGTGGTGCAGGGTCGGGCGTGTAGGGGAACGTGTGTCCCGTTGCGTAGATGACACCGTCTTCGCGCACCAGGAAGAGGAGCACCTCGATGGGCTCACACACCCTCTGCCAGCCCTTGCGGAAGGCCGAGATGTCAGGCACCACGCAGAGCAGGCACTCGATGCACCGGTACATTGTCTCAGCTTGGACGTTGCCGAACCAGACACGCAGGTTGTCCGCGAAGTTATCACCTGTGATCTTGAGCATGCCCTTGTCTCCATCATTCAGGCACAGGCTGTTCACGACCGGCACCTGCGTCACGGGTCCGGCGCCCTCGCAAAACGTGTACTCGGCTTTGTCCGTGCTGATGAAGGTATACAAAGCGCTGTCGTTGATGATGTCCTTGTTGGCATCCAAGAGACATGGCGTCGCTTGGAGTTGGATGATCTCCGGCGACATGCACAGGTACATGCGCTCACTGTCTTTCATGTAGAAAGCACACTTGTGCAGCTACAACACTGGGTCGTCGGCGTCGAGCAAGGCATTATTGGACCACCTTGCGGATGACGAGCCGTGGCTGTGCCATACCGGTCACCGAGCACACCAGCTTAACAGTAGAGCCGTAGTGGATGTATCCTTCGCGTGGTGTCAACACCTCGGCTTCACTATGGTTGTCGTCCAGCAGGTGGATGGTGAAGGCGCCCCACCGGCTCGAGCTTCCGTGGAAGTTTTTGCTGTCTACGATCAGGTAGCGCATGTTCACAGTGTGCGAGCCTAGCTGGTTTAAGATCGCCACCCGGGTGCCTGAGGCGATGCAGATTTGGGCGGTGTTCAGTGACTTGCTTGGCATGGAGATTAGCTTGATGCGCTTGCTCTGGAACAGGCCCACATCCTCACCATTGTCATGAAACAGGTTGATGGAGAGCATGAAGGGCTTGCGCTTGTCCGAGTTGCTGAAAAACGGCGTCCTGGTGGCACAGTAGTTCTGTTCGCCAAAGTCTAGCTGCTGCTTATCCTGGTCCGAGTTGCCGATGCCAATGAAGGCGCACAGATGGGCGCCGTGCTCGCTCTCGCCCGCACGAAGCAGCTGCTCCCGCTTCCCCTGCCAACCGTCGCCCAGCAGGTACACGCATGAAGGCGGGAAGATGAACTGCTTCTTGTTTCCGTACGACTTTTGGACGACCACGGCGTTCAGGATGACTATGATGTTGAGTGACAGCTCCCTCTTGCTGTCAGCCACCGTTGTGGCGGCAACGGGGCTCACCATGAGACTCGGGGGCAACTACAGCTGGGGTGGCTGAAGACCCAGGTGGGGTGAGCCCTGACGCATTGGCAGGGGACGAGGACCGTTGGCGACCGAGCCGAGCAGCACGCTCGGATCGTTGTCCGACAGGCCACCACCACTCTGGTAGTAGCGCGTTGGTGGGCTCGACTCATCGACGGGCTGGCCGCTCCCCAGCTGCATAACTGTGGCTCGCTGCCGTGGCCGTAGTCACCGTAGCCGCCCTCGCCTGCACCCACGAAGAGGCCGTCGTCGTGCGGAGACTATAGTAGTTGCTCTCCGATGGGTTGCTCTTTAAAGGACGCAGACGATGCACGACGGAGAACGGCGCACATCAGAAACTAACGCACAGAAAAGAAGGTGGTGGACCCCACGTCAATTCACTCGCGACTACTTAATAGTTTTCGGTGAATAAACCATTATTTATTACGTGAGTATTCTTATCAGTATTCGACCTTTTGTAAGCGCTGATTGTAGTTTTTTATGACGCACACGCGTTTCAGGATATTTTTTTGCGTTACGTGTGGGATTGTATCTTTATAGGATATGCTTGCTTTCCGCGCATGTCAAAATAAGCAGTTGTATTCACCCCCCACCGAACATTTTCGCTATCATATCTGTGTATATACACGCTGACGAACGAACGCGCGTGTATAGCGTGAGCGTATGTATGTATGTATGTATGTATGTATGTATGTATGTATGTATGTATGTATGTATTGTCACGTCATTCCAGGGGGTGTCGACAAGATTTACTGATGTCTGAGCAACAGGGCTCTAACCAAGGGCGTCGGTTGGGCTTGTTTGCCAGAGCGAAGGCCCACGTGCACTTCTTTCTTTTCTGTGGTGTGGGCCTTCACCTTGGCATACGACCCACTATTAGAAAGAGGTGGCAATATTCCCCCTCAACAACAACAAAAAAGAGCATCGTCCCGATGCTGCAAAGTTATTGAAAAAAAAACCAAAACAAAGTAGTTTAAACAATGAAAAAGGGCACCAATAATGAAATGTTAGACGCGATAAGTTCACCAATGATGAGGCAATTGTCGGAGCACAAATAAAAAAAACACAGGAAAAGTGGTCTTTTAGGAACGCGCAAAATAGGGCTTCATGCGCACCACGTGAACTATGTCAGAGGTCGGTTGTTTTCGTTGTACCCATCGTGACGACGTAGCGTCCGGAACCACTTCGTAGTTTACGTCGCTCACGCGGCGTAATACTTTATACGGACCGAAGTATCTGCTGAGCAACTTTTCGGAGAGGCCACGGCGTCGAACAGGGGTCCAAATCCAAACTTGGTCTCCCGGTCTGTAAGATACGTCATTGTGACGCATATTGTAACGTCGTGCATCAACCTGTTGCTGCAGACCAATGTGTAGCCGGGCGAGCTGGCGAGTTTCTTCGGCACGCTCTGCAAATTCTTCTGCGTCAGTTGTTATTTGATCGGCGCCTTCACAAGGAAGCATCGCATCCAGCATCGTCTGAACTTCGCGGCCGTAGAGAAGGCGAAACGGTGTAAATCGGGTTGTTTCTTGAACGGCGGTGTTATAAGCGAACGTCACATAAGGCAAAATGCGATCCCATGTTTTGTGTTGGACGTCGATGTACATGGAGATCATGTTTGTGACTGTCTTATTTAGTCGCTCGGTTAAGCCATTGCTCTGCAGATGGTAAGCAGTCGTCGTTCGATGCCTAGTGTTACTTAGTCGAAAAACTTCATCAATAAGTTGTGCAGTGAACGCTGTTCCTCTGTCGGTTATCACTGTAGATGGAGCACCGTGGCGCAGAACAATGTGGCACATGAAGAACTGTGCTACCTCAGAAGCCGTGGCTCGTGGTATCGCCTGTGTCTCAGCATAGCGGGTCAAATAGTCAGTTGCAACAATGACCCATTTGTTGCCGTCAGACGATAAAGGAAATGGGCCGAGAATGTCCATGCCAACTTGGTCAAATGGCTTGTGGGGTGGATCAATTGGCTGAAGTAATCCAGCCGGCTTGCTTGGTGGCGACTTTCGACGCTGGCATTCACGACAGCTTTTAACGTACTGCTTCACGCTTGCAGAAAGTCCGGGCCAGTAGTACGCCTCACTTACTCTGGCGAGCGTTCGCGAGTAACCTAGATGACCAGATGTGGGCTCGTCATGACACGCAGAGAGGACTTCATCCCGCATGTCCTTCGGAACGACGAGGAGGTAAGCGCGGCTCGTAGGACGGGCGTTTTTTTTTGTACAGGACATTACCTCGGAGGCAGAAAGATGTCACGACGCGAGATAGATGGCGGGGTATAACGGCGCTATGACCCTCCAGATAGTCGATGAGCGGTCGAATCTCTTCATCCTCTCGCTGGCGTCTGCTCAAGTCAGATGAGCTAAGGGCGCCCAGGAAACCGTCATCGTCCTCTTCTTCTTGATTGACTAAAGGTGTGGGTGCACGTGACAGCGTATCAGCGTCTTCATGCTTCCGTCCAGACTTATATACGATGGTAACATCAAATTCCTGTAGACGCAAGCTCCATCGGGCCAGTCGTCCAGAGGGATCACGAATGTTTACCAACCAGCAGAGGGCGTGGTGGTCCGTCACCACTTTAAATGGACGACCATAGAGGTACGGGCGAAACTTGGTGATCGCTCACACTACTGCGAGACACTCTTTCTCTGTGGTCGTGTAATTCACCTCGGTACGGGACAGTGAGCGGCTGGCATAGGCTATGACTCGTTCTTTGCCGTGTTGATGCTGGACGAGCACTGCGCCGAGGCCGATGTTACTGGCGTCAGTGTGCACCTCTGTGTCCGCATCTTCGTCAAAATGCGCAAGAACAGGGGCTGATTGCATCCGCTGTCGTAGCTCGGCAAAAGCTGCCTGTTGTTCGGTAGCCCATACAAACGGTGTGTCGTCGCGTGTAAGGCGAGTCAAGGGTTCCGCTATCTTCGAAAACCCTCTAATAAATCGTCGATAGTAGGCGCACAACCCCAGAAAGCGCCGAACAGTCTTTTTGTCTGTAGGATGCGGAAACGCGGCTACAGCGGCAAGTTTGTCGGGGTCGGGTCGTACTCCATTCGCATTGACTACATGGCCAAGGAATTTGAGCTCTTCATAACCAAAGTGACACTTCTGCGGTTTGAGTGTAAGATCTGCTGATTGAATAGCTTGTAGCACACTCCTGAGGCGGTGAAGGTGTTGCTGGAAGGTTTCAGAAAAAACGACAACATCATCAAGGTATACGAGACAAGTTTGCCACTTCAGACCAGTAAGCACAGTGTCCATCATTCGCTGGAAGGTTGCGGGCGCTGAGCACAAACCAAAAGGAAGGACTCGAAATTCATACAGGCCATCAGGGGTCACAAATGCCGTTTTCTCGCGGTCTCGCTCGTCAACTTCAATCTGCCAGTACCCGCTTTTCAAATCCAAAGAGGAAAAATAGTGGGCGTGGCGTAATCTGTCTAACGAGTCGTCGATGCGTGGCAGCGGGTACACGTCCTTTTTAGTCACGCTGTTCAGCTTCCGGTAATCGACGCAAAAACGTAGTGTTCCGTCTTTCTTCTTGACTAAGACGACCGGAGAGGACCACGCACTGTTGGAAGGCTCGATGATGCCGTCGTCAAGCATTTCTCGAACTTGCGTACGAATGGCTTCTCGTTCCTTCGCTGACACACGGTAAGGCTGTTGGTGTACTGGGCGGGCGTCGTCGTAAGTGATTATTTTGTGCCTAGTGATCGAAGTCTGGCGCACCTTAGAGGAAGCAGCGAAGCATGACTTGAATTCAAGCAAGAGTTTCCGCAGTGCTGTCTGGTTTTCTGGTGTGAGGTTAGAATAATTATCGATATTGTTTAGAGACGTATCGGCAGCCTCCACTGTTTCCGACGAGAAGCAGATGGGAATGGTTCCTAATTCATCTGCAAACGCTAACGAAGTGCCACGGAAAAGGTGTCGGTGTTCGTTGCTGAAATTTGTAACGAGCAGTTGAGATCGGCCATCACGTAGCTGTATGATACTCCTAGCCACACAAACACCTTGAGTCAGCAGGTGTTCAAAATTACTTTCTGCAATCGCTTCACCATTTCGCAATCCACAGCATGTGACGTCGACAATAACACTGGCTCTTGGAGGAAGCGTTATACTTTCAGCAGAAACACGAAGAACGTCGGTACGTTGTTGGTCGTCCTGCTTGTTGATTGCTCGGTCGGCTGAGAAGGTGATGCGATTCTCTTGAAGATCAATGACAGCTCCATATTCGTGCAGGAAGTCAACACCAAGAATAACGTCGCGTGAACATTCACGGAGCACAAGGAAACTTCCTACAAAAGTGTAACCGCAGACCCGAACTCTACTCGTGCAGGTTCCAAGCGGAGAGACGGTGTGGCCACCAGCCGTTCGAATCACGGAGCCATGCCAGGGCGTGATTACCTTCTTTAGTTGTCTGGTCATTTTCCCGCTTAGTATCGAATAGTCAGCCCCGGTATCAACTAAAGCACCTACTGCATAGCCATATATCAGCACCGGTATATCCAGAGAAAGCCGCACATATCGCTCAGTCGAATCTACACCCTTTACTGTTAGCGTCGATCGGAGGTCTTCAGCACGTCGACTGCCAGCGACCTCGCCTCCAAGGGTCGCTTGCGTTAGTTTTCCCGGCGGGGACTGGAGAACCGTGCGCCAGCATGGCGCTGTGGCGAAGATGAAAAGCGCCTCGGCGACGGTTAGTGCGACTGCCGTCCAGAAGGCGGTGGCATGCGCTGTTGAGCCAGGTAGTCCTCAATGTCCCGGGGTCGCTGGCCATACCGAGGAGGCGCTGAATATACTGAAAATCCGCGCAGCCCGAGGCACCGGTATGGACACTGGCGGTACAAATGGTCCGCTTCACCGCAATGGAAGCACAAAGGTCGGCGATCAGGAGTGCGCCAAACATCACATTTCCGAGGCGAAGCACGTCTGTCGTCAAGGTAGTGTGCTGGTTGTTCCGCAAGATGCACAGGGCTGGCGTAAACGAGGGGTGGCGGTGTGCGTGTGTTCTCGTAGTACCGTAGAGGCTGCGCCGACTGAAGTGAAACCGTAGGAGGTGCCTGAACAAACAGCGGAGAAGAGGAAGCTGGGCCTTTCAAGGCTTCTGCATAGGTCGGACGGTGGTAGTCAGCCGGGGCGGGTGTGGCGTTATTCAGACTCACAGGGTCACGAAGGGCATGATGCAGCTCGTCCTTGACGATGCTTGCAATGGAACTCACCGTAGGTAGTGGTGGTGTGGCAGCCTTTTGAAGCTCCTCGCGTACTATGGAGCGGATAAGGTCGCGCAGACACTCGGTGTTGCTCCCAATATTCGTTAGAACTTGAGCAGTGGACGTGTTCACTTGCCGCTCATACAGGGTGGATCGATGCTGAAGCATCTTTTCCATCGTGACAGCCTCAGACAAAAACTCGGCGACCGTGTTCGGAGGGCTCCGTACAAGACCAGCGAAAAGCTGCTCTTTAACTCCCCGCATCAGGTGACGCACCTTCTTTTCTTCT
This sequence comes from Rhipicephalus microplus, assembly GCF_013339725.1. NCBI lineage: Eukaryota > Metazoa > Arthropoda > Arachnida > Ixodida > Ixodidae > Rhipicephalus > Rhipicephalus microplus. The sequence continues at coordinate 65,954 of NW_023611277.1, forward strand.
GTCATACTCTGATCGGCTCGTCGGAACAGGCGCGTCATATCTTCCACATAGGTCATGACAGTTTCATTGGGCATCTGGATGCGGGCCTGGATCGCTCGTTCCGCTCGTTCATGGCGATCAGCACTTCTGTAAGTATCCAACAGCCGGCGGCGGAATTCGGGCCACGATGTCATCTGTTCCTCGTGATTCATGTACCAGGTACGTGCTCCATCCTCTAAATAGAAGTACACACGTCGTAGTTTGGCCGCGTCGTTCCAGTCGTTCAAAGCAGCCACGCGCTCGAAGTCGACCAACCAGTCCTCGACGTCTTCGAGCTCGGTGCCATGAAACGGTGTCGGAACCTGCGGACTTTCGAGGGTGTACCGAGTCACCGGGGGGTTTTCCGTACCTGTTAGAGTGGTTTGGACGGACGTGCTCATCATACTGGTGTGAACTATAGGGTCAGCTTCGGGAGGCAATCCCCTGATCCTGCGGCTTGTCCGATGAACGGGAGTGTTGACTCGAACTGGGCTTGTGGTGCCGCTTCCAGGAAGGGTCTGCAACATCCGTGAGGGGCCTACCCAGCACCTCCACCAGTTGTCACGTCACTCCAGGGGGTGTCGACAAGATTTACTGATGTCTGAGCAACAGGGCTCTAACCAAGCGCGTCGGTTGGGCTTGTTTGCCAGAGCGAAGGCCCACGTGCACTTCTTTCTTTTGTGTGGTGTGGGCCTTCACCTTGGCATACGACCCACTACTAGAAAGAGGTGGCAGTATGTATGTATGTATGTATGTATGTATGTATGTATGTATGTATGTATGTATGTATGTATGTATGTATGTATGTATGTATGTATGTATGTATGTATGTATGTATGTATGTATGTATGTATGCACGTATGTATGTATGCACGTATGTATGTATGCACGTATGCACGCACGTATGTATGGACGTATGTATGAACGTATGCACGTATGTATGTATGTATGTATGTATGTATGTATGTATGTATGTATGTATGTATGTATGTATGTATGTATGTATGTATGTATGTATGTATGTATGTATGTATGTATGTATGTATTGTAGTGAAGAAGAGGGGCCTCGGCGGCATTTCTCTGCGTCTCAGGGGCATCGCCATGAGTATAAGTTCGTGCTTGCTACGCTTGGTTGAATGCTGCCGACTGCTTCGCCTTCTGCGTTCTGCTCTGCAAAGAAACTCCGTCACAAGTGGTGGAGTCTGCTGGGTTCCGATCATCCTGGAGCTTTGGAATCACATTTTACGGTTCATTATGCCTACCGACGCAGGCGCCGCTCCAACTCCTCGACCGGCACCGCCTACTGTCCTCTGCGCCGGTTCTGCGTCTCCGAGATCCCCCTATTTTCTCGGGCACAGAAGACAAGGATGTTGATGACTGAACTTCTATGTACGAGCGAGTGCTCACAACAAATGGAATAACGCTGCCAAGTTGGCCTACGTCTCCTTCTACCTGTAGAACGTCACCAAGCTGTGGTTCATAAACCACGAAGTGGAACTCCCAACGTGGTCCGTCTTCAAAACGAGCCTCACACAAGTTTTCGAACGGCCTGAGGTACGCAAACGCCGTGCCGAACAACGCTTGCCTATTCGGTCTCAGCAACTTGGGGAGATTTTCACAAGCTATTTTGAGGATGTTCTGGACCTTTGCAAGTGAGTCAACAGGTCGATGTCCGAAAAGCTTAGGATCAAGCAGATCATAAAGGGCAAGGAGGGCGACACTTCGCTCTCGAAATGTTGCTTTCAAAGAGTACTCGCACTGTCATAGAACTGACCGAGTTATGTAGGAGTTTCGATCAGTTGCGCAGGCAACGTCTTTCCACCCGAGGTCCCTCTATGCCCGACGACTCTTTGTCCAGCCTATCCACCCTTGGCATAGCAGACGAACATGCGTGCCCTTCTTCTTTTAAAGATCCAAAAGTTCGTCCGCGCTAAGGTCCCTCGTCAACTCTCTTTGATTTCCTGTGTACCAGATCAACCACGTGAATTAACGTCTACACTCCGCGACTTCATTCAGGACCAGGTTGCACAAGCTCTTCCTCTTGCCCGTGAACCGCCACCAGTCACCACACCTCTCACGTACGCCGAGGCCATTGCTCGATCTCGATAGCCTGCGTTCCAGCCAACACCTATGTATTCGCCGCCACCCTTTTCGCCACCGACCTATTCCCCACTGCCTAGGCCGATACCACTTCGGCCTCAGTTTTCTGCCCCCAAGCCGCAACTAGGCGTCTACTCCGACCAATGGCGGACCTACTACAACTGTCCGATATGTTTGCTTGTGGCGGTGTTGTCCACGTGGCGCATTATATTCGTCGTCACCAGGCTGCTCCAATTATTCAACAAATGCCTTCTTTCGACCCTCAGTTTTCTTATGCGCCTCCAAGCCCTCCTTCCTCTTTCTTTCCACCTGATCGTCCACTCGGTCCCACCAACCGCTCCCCATCTCCACGTCGAAGTTCGCCTTCCCCTATGCGTCGCCGTTCCGCGCCCACTAATCAGGAAAACTAACGGCCGCAGTTCCCGAAGCACGAACTGCGTCCCCGTCGCCATGCACAAGTCCTCGCCCCTGTCCAGTCCTCGCCCCTGTCATTGAAGTGTCAGTCGATGGTATCGTTGTCATGAAACTTCTCGACACCGGAGCCGCTGTATCCGTTCTTTCTGTCCACCTGTGCCGCAAACTCCGCAAAGTTCTGACGCCATTATCCGGTCTCTCTCTTAGAATGGCTAACGCACAAAGTGTAACACCTCTCGCAGCCTGTACCACACGAGTTGTCATCCAAGTGATTGTGTATATCGTCAAATTCATAGTGCTGCCCTCGTGTTCCCATGGCGTAATACTTGGCAGGGACTTCCATGCGAATAATAACGCCGTCATTGATAGCTGTCGCGCGGAACTTGACGTGTCTGCACTTCCTGATGTTAACGCTGACGAAGCCTCCCTACCGTATTATAAACTGTCTGTTTCTGACGACACCCCCGTACCACCGCGCTCTTTTTTGCTGGTGACTGTGTCGTGTGACGCTATTTCCAGCGGTGATGTTCTATTTATGCCCTCCGCCCTGTTCTTTTAATGCAAATAATCTTCACTGCCCGTTGCTCTCCTCACTCTAAACCATGGCGTCACGAAGACGCTCGTTTACAGCACGCTAGAAGGGCCTTTATTTTTGTTTCATGGTGAATGTCTCCGTCACGTGCATCCGATCGACGCCCGCCACGTTTTGGACGCTCCATCTAGTTTACTTTCTACGGACCTCAGGGCACTCATTTATAACCCTGTTGCTGACCAGTCACTCCTTGACACTTTCCACCGCTCCATCAATGTCGCAACGTCTCCTTCAGAACGAAACCAGTTCGTCAACCTGCTGCAAAAGTTTCGCACTTCTTTTAACAGCCACACATCTGGCCTCAGTCGCACGTCGAACAAATCTCACAAGATTAACAGAGGAAGCCATACGCCTCTACGGCAGCGTCCCTACCGAGTCTCAGCGTCGGAGCGCCGTGTTATTGACGACCAGGTTGCCGACATGCTCCAGTAGGGTATTGTACAGCCTTCTAACAGTCCCTGCGAGTCACCGGTCGTTCTTGTTAAGAAGAAGGACGGCTCCATTCCGTTATGTGTCGACTACCGACGCTTAAACAAGATCACCCTTAAGGAAGTTTACCCGATACCGCGAATAGACGACGCCCTTGACTGTTTGCAGGGAGCAGAATACTTCTCTTCACTGGATTTACGTTCTGGATACTGGCAAGTTCCTATAGAAGCATCTGACCGACCGAAAACAGCATTTGTCACACCAAATGAATTTTACGAATTTACCGTTACGCCTTTCGGCCTTTGTAATGCTCCAGCCACTTTTGAAAGAATGATGGACATTATTTTAAGAGGCCTGAAGTGGAACACATGTTTACGCAACCTCGATGACGTAGTTGTCTTGTCCACCGATTTCGACACCCATTTAAATCATCTCGAGCACGTCCTCACACGCCCCGCCGACGCCGGCCTTCAACTCAACCTCAAGAAGTGTCGTTTTGGTGCCCGGCAGCTCACCATTCTTGGCCACGTCGTATCGCGGGACGGCTTACTTCCCGACCCCACCAAGCTTCGAGCAGTCGCCGATTTTCCAAAACCAAAGAACCTAAAGGAATTTAAAAGTTTTGTCTGCTTGTCATCATACTTCCAACGCTTTATTCGAAACTTTGCTTCCATATGTGCGCCCTTACGGACCTTTTTAGCGGCGAAAAGGACCTTTACAATACTGTTGGTAGTTGGTACTTGCTTACTCAGATGCTTTGACCGCAAAACCGCAAATAACACACACACACACACAAGGTAAAGAAACACTCAATGACAAGCCGCTTGTGCTTGTCGTTGAGTGTTTCTCCACTTTGTGTGTGTGTGTGTTATTTGCGGCCAAAGCATGTCAGTAAGGACCTTTCCGCCTGGTCACCAGCATGCGACGATGTGTTCACCAAATTACGCCACCGGCTAACTTCACCACCTATCCTCCGCCACTACTATCCTGCCGCTCCCACGGAGGTTCACATTGATGCCAGCGGTGATGGACTTCGCGCTGTGCTCGCGCAACGAAAGGCAGGGTTTGATGAATATGCCGTCACATACGGAAGATGAACTTTGACGAAAGCCGAGGCTAACTACTCCGTGACCGAGAAAGAGTGTTTAGCTATTATTTGGGCCTTTTGAAAATTTCGCCCCTACCTGTATGGTCACGCATTCGACGTCGTCACTAACCACCACGCCCTTTGTTGGCTATAGACACCTAAGGACCCTTTCGGATGACTTGCTCGCTGGGCGCTCAAACTTCAAAAGTACGACTTCAACGTTATTTACAAATCCGGTCGTAAGCACACGGACGCCAACGCCCTTTCTCGCTCACCCATATCAGATGAAGGTGTTTGCCTCTCTTCCCTCGAGCCTGCACTTGCGTCATCCGCCTTGCACAACATGACGGTGGAACAACGAAAAGATCCCTAGATCAGTGGCCTCATAAGCATTCTTTCTGATCCTCGCACTCCTTCGCCGTCTCGCGCTCTCCGCCGCCAGGCTAGCAACTTTTGCCTAAGGGATGTTTTCTTTATCGACACAGCTACCTTACCGACAGTCACAAGTGTCTCCTTGTGATACCCCGCCATCTTCGAGCTGTTATCTGCGACGCTTTCCCCGCTGACCCACAGTGCGCCCACGCACGCCTCTTCAAGACCTACGCTAGGCTTCGACTCAGATTTTATTTGCGTGGCATGTATACCTACGTGCGGAAATTTCTTCGCTCATGTGCTCACTGCCAACGACGAAAGTTACCTCCCAGGCAAGTCTACCCGTCACAAGCTCTTCCTTTTGATCGCATCGGCATTGACATTTACGGACCACTACCATCAACTCTAGCGGGTAATCGCTGGATTATTGTTGCGATAGACCATCTCAAGGCATTCTGCAATCCTTCAAAGCCGACTAAACCAAAGTTCACGGGATCGGTTCATAATGAAAATTTGATAAAAAGTATTTTAAAGGAACGAACAACACAAACGACACAACAAAAACTACACAAACAGCTCATTTCAATGACCATTTTTGTATCTGTGGTTCAATGCAGCGGCAAGTGAGTGAAAAGTAAATGACTAAGTCTGCGAAGAAACTCTGAGCTGAAAGAGCTCAAAGCAGTTTCAGAAACACCGCTGAACAGCTACTACAAGTTGTGAGGGAGATGTGGCTCTCAGGATAAGTTTTTCGTGCAGCTATGTATCTTTCAACACGCCTACAGATGCTGCGGTGTACTCGCCCTACATCCATTAAAGCTAATCAAACAAATTGATTGATATATCTGTCTCTTGATTCAAACTAAGGTTTAATGTAAGGGTTCTGAAACTGACATAAAATTCAATGCCATTCTGCATTATATCGCCAGTAAATCAGTGCCATTAAAAACAATTTTAGAATTACCTCTGTCCAAACAGCGCACATAATTATTACATATTTAGAGGTTACAAAGGCTCCATCACAATGTATCTTGTCGCACCCATTATTTTCTGAACAGTGATTTCGGCATAACTCGGGGGCACCTTCCGAGTCTTACCCCCATATATTTACGCCACAGGAATGGGGACAGGCGTGCCTGTGCCCCTGGGAGGCAAGGTGTACTTTATTGCAAAAAACTCACTATTTCAATGTGACCTTCAAGCTTGCTATCGTACTCAATAAACGATGGACCTTTTCAGTGAACAGCCACACAGCCCGAGGAGAGTGTTTATGAAGCAACTGTCGGCACAATAATCTTATTTTGCGCATATGTTTCAAAGTACCTGAATAAAAACTCCTAAGTAGTGTTCGCTTGCTGTACCTGCCAAGGCATACACGAAAAAAAATCGGCCCTGTATCTGCAAGTTAATCTGCAAATGTCCAAAGACGATAGTCGTGCGTGTGGAGAGAGTGAACAAAACATTTATTTGATATTCTGCGCAAGAAATCGGTCAATGGTATTCTGGAGGCGCTGCGTTAGAGTGCCTCGAGCGTGCAGCGGAGGTGAACGAGCGCATCAAGTCACGTCACACGTGAGACATGAGCTCTATCTGGCAGTTTTCTTTGAAAACAAAGCGCGAGCTCTAAGACGGGCGTGCGCGCTCGTCTCAGAGGTGATAAGGGGTAGAACGCAAGGCGAGGGGTAGGTGCCACCACCGTGTCATCTTAGCAACGCGTTGGAAACACTCGCCTTTTCATGAAAGCGGTGCATGGTCCGCGCATCGTGATAAACGCTACGGTCTTTCGAATTACTTATGTATGCCTTTCCTCTTAAAAGACGGACATACAGAATATAAACGTGTTAATATGGTGCCTCAAATATGCGCAATAAATGCTTTTTAATTGACAATCGCACAAGTATGAACGCTGAACGTTGAACAACATTGGTGGGCGCTGCGGATGGGGTCGGCCGTTTGGGGTATGACTTGTGTCGTTAAGAGTACCTGGTACGGTTAAGAGTGGACAAACAGATAAATGTACAGACAGACAGACACCAAAATTTCTGCGTCGAAGGTACCAAAAAAAGACTGTCGTCTTTGAATAAATGTTTCTCGGACATAATTCTAGCAAACGGTTTCTCACATAGCCGTCGGCCGAGCGTCGGCAAGCACAGAGTCAGACTAGAGTCAAGCTCAACAGGGTCTTCTTTCCCCGCTGATTTTGCCAAGCCCGTTCCCTTGGCTGTGGTTTCGCTAGATAGTAGATAGGGACAGATTGTGAGAAGAGCCTGCACTACTACTGTATCGCAGGTAAGGAAAGGAATGGAATAGAGATAGGATGAGGTATAGGGGAAGAGTAGGAGGAAGAGTGGGATCAGTTGAGGATTAGTTGGATGGATTGAAAAAGGAGAAGTAAGGAAAGTGTGGTAGAGAGAAGAGAGGAGAAGAGATAAAAGGGAAGGGAAGGAAGAATAGTTGAGTGAGAAACGGAGTAAGGTGAGAAGACTACCACCAGGAATCCACGGGCTGGGGACGGGCCAGCTAGTCAACGGGCGTTTATTAGTGCTTTCAAAAGAAAGGAAGGTTAATCGTGGGGTATGATAATATAGTTGATGTAGAGTCAGTTATATTTAGGTTCAAGTTTTATTTCAATTTTAATTTTAAATTTTAAATTTTAAATTCAACTGAATTTACTAATGCCTGTGGTCTTCATTCTTCTCCTGGTCTTGAGGAGGTGTTCCTTCGTCCATGTCCGGTGTTCTTCTAGGCCTCGAGGCCTCCAAGTCCGCCGGTCGTTGATTCTTGATGTCCGCCGGTCGTTGATCGTTGACATCCGCCGGTCGTTGATTCTTGACATGTGTTTAACCTGATAGCTCTAAGTTCTGGTGTTGTTTCTGTATGCATGTGGTTTCCAGTGCCCGTGGGAAATGAGAGCCGAGGTATCCTCTCCAATATTGGTTTTTTTAGCCATTTCCCATAACGAGCACTACTTGTTTTCTTTTGGGTTTGATAAGCACTTCTTGTTATCTATAAGCACTTCTTGTTTTCTTTAGGGGTTTTAGAAGTCCTTAGGGTACCCTCGATTTTCAGCATTGTAGGATGGCCTCGTTAATCTTTTCGACCATATTTTCAAGTATTTTTATTGTTTCTTTTTGTTTGATTATTTCTGGCTTCCTATTTTGCAGGTTTTGTCTCAAGATTCGTTTTAATTCATTTCTTTCGTTTGTTACACTGGGACATTGCTGTAGGTAATGATCAAAACTTTCTGTTATTTTTGAACAATAACATGTCGCTTGTTTTAGTATTCCGAATCGTGTGAAATAGAATGGAAATCTTCCATGACCTGTTATAGCTTGTGATGTGTAATTTGCTGGGAAATGCGACGGAATAAAATTTACGTTTTTTATCCATGTAAACATGTAGCTATGCTTCCCTTCTTTTTTCCATAATTCATTCCATTCTTTGTTTAACTTTTTCTTTAGTTCTTTTGATATAAATGTTTTTGTTATGGGAACGAATATTTCTTCTCCAGCTTTGCTCGCTTCTTTTGCACATTCGTCCGCCAATGTGTTCCCTATATTTCCACTGTGTGCTTTTACATAAGCCAGTTTGATATCTATGCCTTTTGCTTGGCTTAAGATTTTCCTGATGTTACAGATAAGTGGATTTACGTTATCTAGGTTTTTTATTGCCAGGAGTGCGGATTGGCTGTCTGTAAAGAGCTGGTATTTAACGGAGGCCTGTAGAAGTAACATATGTTCTATTGCTTTCTGGATTGCTATGATCTCCGCCTCGTAATTACTGCTGTATTCTGGAAGTTTATATTTTTTCACCGTTTGGATTTGGTTATCTTTGTTTAGCATTATAAATGCCGCTCCTACTTCTTTTTCATTCTTTGATCCGTCCGTGTATATTTTGAAATCTACTTCTTCCTCTGTCGTTCCAAATGGTATACTAACTTTGTCTGCTGGATGATCTTGCCAATGGTCGTGTTTCTTCATTATTTCGTTTTCAGTGAATACTTTCTGTTGCCATGTGAAGTTCTTTCCTTCCTTAAGTATAAAGTGTAATTCGTTTTCTTTTTCGATTGTCAAATGGAGAGGCGGAGTGTTTGCCAAGATGTTTAGTGAAAGATTTGATGCTGTTTTGAATGATTTAGTTATTAATAGTAAAGGTAATCTTTGAATTGATTTCAATTTTTTAATGAAAATGATTTTTCGGCTATACCATGTTGGAGAAGCATATGTAACCATTCGTTCTATACCCCTTTTATATATTAACTGCAGTATGTTTCTATTTGTATGCTTATCGTCTTTTATTGTACGACTTAAATTGTAAGTGATTTCGTCTACTTTCTTTTTTAAGTATTTCAAATGTGGAAGGAATGTTAGTTTTGTGTCCAAAACCACCCCAAGGATTTTCATTTCATTGACGTTTTTGATTTTATCCCGTCCAATTTTTGTTTGAGGTGGATGGCTAATGTACTGCTTTCCGATTATCATGTATTCCGACTTTCCTTTATTTAGGGTAATTCCTTTTTCTTGTGTCCACTGATTTATCAGTGTCAGTACCTTCGAAGCTTTTTCCTCCACCTCTTTTCTTGAGCGAAACGTAATGTGTAATACCACATCGTCCGCAAAGGCTTGTATGTGTACTCCTTCTTGAAGCTTAGTTTCTAATAGGTCACCTAATGTTATATTCCAACAGAGTGGACTTAAAGGCGATCCATGTGGGGAACCTGATGTTAGTGTTTTCTTGATTGTTACTCCGTCTTTTTCGTAGATTATTTTCCTTTTCCGTAGAATGTTGTCCGCCAGTTTTATCAAGTTATTTTGGACACTTGTAATCTTCTAATTTCTGTGTAACTGCTTCAGATTTTATGGAGTTGAATGCGTTTTTGATATCTAGTGCTATTATCATGCAATTTAGCTTGTCAATTTTCGCTTGGCTTATTCGTTTGATTATTTCTTCCAATGCCATGGTTGTTGACGTTCCGTGGGTGAATCCGAATTGTTTTTTATTAAAATGGTGATTTTTAAATAGGAAGTAATAGATCCTATCTTTTGTGAGTTTTATTAATATGTTTCCCAAAATAGAGTTTATTGCTATTGGGCAGTATTTGTTTTCCTCGGAATTGTCTGTTCCGTTTCCTTTTGGAATCAATATAATTTTAGATTCCTTCCACCTTTGAGGAAAGTGTCCGTGCTTTAAGCATGCATTAAAGAGATTAACAAAGAAAGTCTTGTGTCTTTCGAACATCACCTGTATAAGATTAGTTTTTAGGTTGTCTGGTCCTGGAGTTACATCTTTCCTCAATTTTTTTATTACCTGCGTTACTTCAATCTCCGTAAACGGAAGGTCGTCTCCGGATAAACTTTGTTCTCTCGTTTCTGTTTGTGATGGCTGATTTCCCCACTGAATATTGTTGTTTGTGGTGTCGTCGCTTGATTGTATTTGGCTGTGTCCTGGTTCATAACTTCCTATCCAGTTGGTGTATAATTTTTCTAGAATGTATTCTATTGTTTCCTGAAGAGACTTTGTGACTTCTCCATTTTCTTTGGTGATGCTCCTAAACGTGACATTAGTTTTCATTTTATTTCGTGCAATTTTATATGGTAGGAGGAATGTATTTTTTGCAGCCGTAGTACATAGAGCTTTCCAACTGTTGTTTTTAGCCTGTTCTATCATATTGTTATACGTGTCGTGTTCTTTGTAGTATTCCTTTTTGTATTGTTCTCTGATATCCCCATTCGCTTTTTGATACCTCCTTCATAGTGCTCTGACTCTCTTCCTTTCGATTTCTAGGTCTATTGACCACCAAGTGTTCGGCTTTTGTTTAGGAGGTTTTTTTTCTTTTTACTGAAATCCTTCTTAAGTTTCTCGATTTTCTCGTATAGCGTATTCACTATTTCTTCAATACTATCCTTCGTGTTTATTTTCTCCTGCAGTTGCTCGCACCAGGGATCGGTTTGCAACTTTTCCATAACTTTTGCTTGACCTTTCAATGTTAAACCGTATTCCTCCGGAGGGTCTTCGTTTGTAATAACCACTTTAATGTATCTATGATCACTATGATTATAATCTTTAAGTACTTCCCAGCTTTTAATATCCTGGTACAGGTTCGTGTCACTTATGATGAGGTCGATCCAACCTCTCGCCCTAGTTGTTTTAAAGGTAGGAGGTAACTCTTTTACATTTACTAATGTCAGGTTGTGTAAAACAATGAACTCCAAGACTTTTTCACCTTTCTCATCAGTCTCCGTGCTTCGCCAAATTTGATGTTTAAAGTTGAAGTAGCCCATTATTATCGTTTTAATGTCTGCAAATTTCTGTAAGATGTTCCCTATTGCTGACATTGCCGGTTCTATGTCTTCGTTCGGAGGACAGTAGCAGTTGATAATTAACAGTTCTCTTTGACATTTCTTTATCTTGACTGCTATTAGTTTTTGTTCTATGATAATTGAAAAAGCGGTTATGTTTTCTTTGTGTATTATGATTGCTGTCTTTGGGTCTTTGTTCTTGGCTATGATTTTATGTTTCAGTGGAAATCCTATGACTTTGTTGTTGAGCAAGTACGGTTCTTGCAGGACCGATATGTCGAATTCTTCTTCCTGTTGAAAATTTCGAAGCGCCTGATTTGCTTTAAATGCCCTGCCTAAGTTTACCTGGATTATTTGTATTTCTGAGAGGGATGGTGTTCTGTTAGATGAATGGGCCATGTTGTATTGAGGAAAAGTTGTTGTAGAGTATGTACAGAAAAAATAGTAAGTTAGGTGATTACCTGGCGCGCTAGTCTAGTCGAGCCAGAATTTTCCTCTTTTCGAATTCCACTCTTTCTTGGTAGGCGGGACATTGCCAAGACATCATTGAATGATCTTTGTCGCCTGAGTAGCCCTCTCTCTCACAGACTATGCAGAATGCTTTTTCGTGGCATTTATTTTGGGTATGGCCCTTTCGGCCGCAATTGTTGCAGCGGATTGGGCCCTGACAGTCAAAGTGTGTATGACCGTATTGTGCACACCTTGAACAGCAAGGAACTGAGATGTGGTCAAACCAAGGGCATCTACTCCAGCCAATATTGATATACTTCCTTTCCTTGAGTGCCATTAGTCCTACCCTGTTAAGGGCGAGGACCAGAGTTGTTTCCTGTTTTCCCTTCCATGATTTCCGGACCAAAATGTCTTCGGGATTGCATTCCAGGCGATTTTGTTCTATTATTCGTTGCGGGAGGGCGTCGTTCGCAAGCTCGTCATCTACCCCGATTACCTTGATGTTGTACCTGTTCTGTTTTGGTTTGTTCACTTTTACCTGTTGGAACCCATTTCTTGATCGAAGAATCCTCTCCAGCTTGCCAGATGATTCCTTTGAAGCCGTTGTGAGGATTATCTCCTGTCTGCATTCCCTCATCGTAGCATCGGGGAGGCCCGCCTCAGTGGGGTTAATCTTCGTCTTTATGAGTTCAGCCATCTCCTGTTTGCCCATTGTTTCGGAAGTCAGAACCAACGCGTAGGATTTCCGTTCTTCTGCCTCGACAGGAGGTTGAAGCTCCGTTTGTTTTTCTCTTTCTTGATGCTTGTTTTTTGATGTTGCTTCCTCCAATACGGAGATCTTTCCTTTTAGGTAGGCAATTTCTTGGAATTGCTCAATAGTTAGTTTTTTCAGCTTGGAGTGTTCAGAGATGATGGTATCTATTTGTGTTGCCACTCCTTCTTGTCCTGTGCATGTAGAAATTTTAATAACGGCTTTCATGATGGCCATGTCAGCCTTGGCAACCTTGGTAAGCAAGGTAGTCTTTTCTTGTTGTTTCTCCTCCTGATGGAGTGGAGGGTACTCTTCGGTGGTCTGCCTTTGAAGCTGGTGCTCTTGCAGGTCTTCCTCCAGTACTTGACCCTCGTTGTCTGAAGGGTCGTCCCAGGAGTCTTTCAGTTTCTCCTGTCGTTTACCTTCGTTGTCTGAAGGCTCATTCAACGATTCTTTCTTTTCCCGAATCACCTGTGCTGATGAAGGTTCTCTTGCCCTACCGTCTTCCTCTTCCTCTTCTGTGCCGAACCCTGGGGTAATTTTCTTCGTGGATAGAGTACTTTGTTTGGCTCTGTACAGTGTTAGATATTCTGAGTCTTCTTGCTTATCATCCTTGGACTTCCCCTTCTTGGATGACTTTCCTTTCCTGCATTGATCGGATGCTGTCTTCTGACGGGGAGTTGCCTGTTCCGAATAAGAAATTGTCTGCTGATTCGTGCACTCCTCGTTGCGAGAATTGTGACGTGAGTTTGTCTGCTGCAAAGAGGAGCTTGCTTGTGAATTTGGCATCTTCCTGAGCTATTGTGTCGCTGACGGCTTTCCCTGAGGTTTTCCGAGTTTGAATAATCTGTGTTTGTTGGCTGAAAGGTGAAGGAACAGTTCCTGTGAGGTTATTTCGCCGTGGAATCTGTTTCACCAAATCCAACTCAAGCAGTGACAGTAGTCCGGCAACACTGAGTGTGTCTTCTGAATAGGTTTTTGACGGTCTCAGTTGAATTTGGGCACTCGAGGTTTTTTCTATGGCTATCTCCAGATTTTACCCAATCAAATGAGACCTAAATTGTCGATCTGGGGCGTGTGGAAGCCGAGATCTGACTCGTTCTAGAAGTGGCTTGGTCCCACACAAGATGGCGGCCACCAAATGGTCATAAAGTGGGAAAAAATTTGCTTGTGAATTTCTTTTCGCCCGTCAAAAACTGGTAATTTGAGCTGAGAACCCGAAATCCTAGTTCTGCATGGTCGAATAATGTTATCAATATTTTTTGTAATCTTTGACTTTTCATTCAATCTTGAGATCCAGGGGGCAGTGCTGAAGTCCGCTATCAAGATGGCAGCCCCCATGGGGCGGATACACGTGTTATCCACTGTTGATTTTCGGTGACGAAAACCGTTTTTTCCCGGAGGTTCAAGAAAATATGGTAGCGGTGAGGCTCCGGAACGCCCCAAGAACAATCGAGGGTGGTTTTCCAGGTGCGTGGTAGCTTTTTCTTGTGGAATTCCTGATGTGATCGAATTGGAGCCAGTGGCTGCTGTTGTTAGGCCTAACCAATGTTTGCATCGTTAATTTCTCAGGTTATAACTGATTTTGGTGGGTAAACCGTGCTCCTCGAAGTGATCCGAAGCCTCGTAGAACGATGTGAGGCAATTTAGATTGTTACTCACAGTTTTGACGGGGATTCTGAAGTCCGAAGGCTCAGCTGTTGTGAAGCCGCTCAACCGACCCGGGCCCCCTGGTGGCAGTAGTAGATAGGGACAGTGGGAATCTCGTTAATCCATTCATGCGCGTCACTAATTAGATGACGAGGCATTTGGCTTTTTTTGTTAATCTCGGCAACGGGGTTCTCTGGCCACAGTACGTCCAAGGGCGTGTTCCGTATTCGGAAACATCCTCTCCTACGGAACGCAGAAAAGTCCCCGTGCCAAGAGCTTACTACTGTAATGGCAGTAGGACCGTTATTCTCCTGCGTTGTGTGCCGATGCTCTCCCCCTTCTTCGCCCGCATAAAGCAGTCGTCATACGCTGGTGTGTAGCGAAGCAACGCCAGCCTCCCTGAAGACAACGGATAGTAACTATTTTAAAGTCATTGGCTATAAAGCCAAGATCTTTAAGAGTGTTGACACTTTCCTTTGCCCAAACTCCCCTGTAGAATATGTTATTGTGGACACGATAGGGGGTCTATCTTTAGAGACAAGCCAGCACAACTCGTGGTCCATATATTTACTTGTCTTCACAACAGACAGTTTAATCCTTGTTTCCTATTAGACAGTCATAGTTACTCCCACCGTTCACCCGCGCCTTTTTGAATTTCTTCACTTTGACATTCAGAGCACTGGGCAGAAATCACATTGCGTCAGCACCGATCAGCGGCCCTCGCAGCATACACATACACAAGCAGCAAACACAAACAAATGGTGGCTGGGACGAAAAACGCTTTATTGCGCCTTGCAAGCCTATTTCGTAGCTTGACCTAACAAGGAGAGAGAGAGGGAAAGGGTAAAACCGCTATCGCTTCAGCGATGACAGAAACACGAAGGAAGGAAAGGGGGAAGCACAGTCTCAGAGTTTGAAACACAATTTCAAATACAAAGTGATGAAAGGTGTAAATCCCCTTACCCCTTCACACGTAGCAAGGTCAATAGTATAACTTTGTTGAAACCAAGTCTACCGCGCGTTAACCATTCAAAGGATAAACATTGTCCTGATTAAAAGTAGCGGCGTGGCATTTCTTGACAGGGTCGCATACGTTCACATTTGCAATAAACTAAATCTACCACATGGCAAAGACAGGTATGAGTGCCGATCAGCGATCACAGTGGGAAAATGTAAATGTTTCCCAAAAGATTGCACATAAATTGTGTCCAAACATTAAAAACGCGAAAAGAACTGTAAGCTGATATGTTTACTACTACAAATCAGGAAAGACTCAGCAACCATGTCTTTTGTTTTTCAACAAAACTTTAAGGTGAAAAAAGATGGCCCCCGTCAAAGCAAACAACAGCACAGAGGTGTTTGTACAGGAAAACAGTAGCATCGACCAAGTGAAAAAGTGATCACCGAAAGCAGTATTCAAATCGCCACTGTACTTTTCTAGTTTCACGGATGGCGCCAATCTTGACGCTGCGTCCAGTGGAAAGAGAACTGCACGACATGTTGCCTCTGTGTTCCACGCACGTCCTGCCACCGTTTAACGAGGCACAAACAAAAAATACGACAAGTGGGTGCCCTTTATGACATGCTCTGGGAAGAAGGGTAGGTACTCACGGCATATTCATAACCCTGCGCTGTTATGCCAAGGTCCTCGGGCGCCAGCTGGTGAGTGCACGCCATTGGTGGGCCTCAGGATCTCATGCGCCGGGGCCGGATACAGACTGGGTTCCCCAGTGGCACGGTCCGGGCTCTGGCGTGTAGGTGAAGGTGTGTCCCGTGCGTAAATTACGCAATCGGAGCGCACCAAGAAGACGGGCGCCTGGGTGAGCTGGCGCATCCACTGCCAGCCCTCGCGGAAGGCCGAGATATCGGGCACCACGCAGAGCAGGCACTCAGCGCACTAGTATATTGTCTCGGCTTCGACGTTGCTAAAATAAGACGCGCAGGTTGGCGTGAAGTTCTCACCAGAGATCTGGAGCATGGCCTCATTTCCACCGCCGTTCAAATGCAAGCTGTTCACCACCAGCACCGGCGTCACGGGTCCACCCACGGGTCCGGCGCCCTCACAAAACGTGTACTCGGCCTTGTCCGTGCTAATTATGGTCCACAAGGCGCTGTCGTTGATGATCTCTTTGTTGATATACGTGCAACACGGAGTCACCTGGAACTGGATGATCTTTTCCTGAGACAGGCACAGGTACATGCGCTCGCTGTCTTTCAAGTACAGGGCGCACTTGCGCAGCTGTAACACCGGCTCGTCGGGTCGAGGAAGACGTTCTGCTTGTCCACCTTGCGGATGATGAGCCTCGGTAGTGCCATGCCGGTCACCGAGCTTACCAGAATGACAGTGGAGCCGTAGTGGATGTAGCCGTCACGCATGGGACCCTCGACCTCGGACACACTGTCGTCCAGCAGGCACGTGGAAAAGGCACGCAGGCGGGTAGATGAATCGCCTCTCATTTTCGTACGACTTTAGGGCGACCTTTGCGTGTAGGATGACTAACACCATGTCGCCGCGCTCGCGCAGGTAGCGGTCCATGTCGCCGCGCTCGCGCAGGTAGCGGTCCATGGCGTCGCGCGTTAGCCGCCTCTCAACGCCGCCCATCGTCTCGGCAGCAACGGCACTCACTATGGGACTGGGGGGCAGCTGCGCCCGGGGCACCTGACGGTGCAAGTGGGGTAAACCCTTGGGCACAACCGGGGAACCGGAATCCCTAGCGACCAAGCCTAGCAGCGTGCTCGGTTCCTGGTCCGAGAAGGCGTTGCCTCTCTTGTGATACCGCATGGTTGGGCTTGACATGCCAACGGGCTGGTGACCACCCAGCTCCATGAGCAGCGCGCTGTCGTGGCCGTAGTCATCGTCGCCGGCCATGCCAGCACTTACTAGGGGCAGTGGTAGTGTTGATATGAATAGTTGTACTGCGAAGTGTTATTGCTCTTCCAAGGATGCAGGCGATGCGCAACGGAGAACGGTGCATATCAGAAACTAGCGCATGGAAAGAAGGTTCCGGACACTACGGTGGTTGGTTCTAATCAATTCGCTAGCGTCGACTTGATTTTCTCTAGAAAGTACACTCTTTATCGTATGTGCATTTTATCAGTATTCGAGCTTCAGTGATCACAGATCATAGTTTCGTTTCATAGGCAAATATTTCTGAAAATGTTTTGCGTTACGTGGGTGACAGTATTTTTAGCATATGCTTGTTTCCTACGCAGTAATAGTGCTACCCATTCTTAAATTAAGCTGCTGTTCTCGCCCCCCTCCCCCGAATATTTTTTTATTTCGCATTTGTGTTTATACACGCACACAAATGCACACGCAAAGGTTGCGCGTTCGTAGCGTGAGTGTAATAATTTGTGTGTTAGTGCGTATATCATGTGCGTGCATTTATAGTGTGCGTAATTTACGTGCATATATCTGCTTTGAATATCATCTAGCCACTCATCTAGCCAACAAGAAAGTCTTCAGAAACAGATGACCTTATTAAATTCAAACCTGGGATCAGATTGATCGGTGAACGAAAAGAAAGAAGCACTCCTATTACAGCCGTAACTACGATTTCACTTGTCTCAAGACAAACTGGCACAGCCGTAACTCTGTTGTGTAATCAAGAGAGTGGCATTTGTATTCAGCTAGCTTTTTACCGGACAACAGAACTCAATGGGGTACTTGCAATAGCAGAACGAGTCTCAGCGTCTACAGTTACCTTAAAAACTGCAACGAAGTTTTACGTTTCCAGAAGTGGTTCAGAATGCGTAGTACATGCTGGGTAAACAATGATGTAGAGCGTGAAAAAGCTTACAATTACGTATTTAATTCATAATCAGTGCTCTTATTGTGAGCTAGCAGACGACGCGGAGCTCTAGCAGTTTGCCCGGGCAAATCGGACACAAACAGAAGTAACGTCAATTACAGCTCACCATGGAGTAACATAAAAATTAGAAGTGGTCACTCTGGCCAGAAGAGGTGGCGCTACGCAGTTTCATGCTGGCCGTAAGGAAGTAACACATCACTCACTGCTTTCAAGAAAACCCGCGTACTAGTTTTTTAGTGTATTACACGTCTACGTGTCTTTGCAACTGCGACTTTCTCATCCGTCTTTATTGCTTCGCGTGCACATGGTCGGGCAGGATCTGACATGAATCGTATGCGAGAGAAGTCCACACGATGTCGACGTGATGGCAACGTGGTCACGCTCCGCGTTCATGAGCATTTAAGGCAATGAAGAAGTACGGACAGCAGCAAGGAGACGTGTTAAAGGGTGTGCGATAAGGTGTCTGGCACGCGTCGTGATCGTCCATTGTTTTGTCTGCCTCTGAGATTGGCTGCTGCCGTAGATATGAACGCCCTCATTACTTTGTAATGTGCGTATTGCCTTTGTCATTGAACCCTTAAACTAA
This sequence comes from Rhipicephalus microplus, assembly GCF_013339725.1. Classification (NCBI taxonomy): domain Eukaryota; kingdom Metazoa; phylum Arthropoda; class Arachnida; order Ixodida; family Ixodidae; genus Rhipicephalus; species Rhipicephalus microplus. Next base: position 84,514 of record NW_023611277.1, read on the forward strand.
CATTTCTCGCATAGGGCTGTTCGGCGCAGAGAGCATTTTAAATGCGAAGCATTTCTTACGAACATCGGTGACTTTGAGTGTCTCTATCTATCTATCTATCTATCTATATCTATCTATCTATCTATCTATCTATCTATCTATCTATCTATCTATCTATCTATCCATCTATCTATCTATCTATATCTATCTATCTATCTATCTATCTATCTATCTATCTATCTATCTATCTATCTATCTATCTATCTATCATCTATCTATCTATCTATCTATCTATCTATCTATCTATCTATCTATCTATCATCTATCTATCTCTCTCTCTCTCTATCTATCTATCTATCTATCTATCTATCTATCTATCTATCTATCTATCTATCTATCTATCTATCTATCATCTATCTATCTATCTATCTATCTATCTATCTATATCTATCTATCTATCTAGCCGCCTACGACTTTTAGCTCTCTTGGCCGTTTAGATCATATGGGATCTATACCGAATCGGTATGGCATAACACGACTGTATGACGAGCATAATAGACTTTAGTCATAACGTGAAAATTGTGACATGTACATCATGAATGTCACGCTTTATATTTCATGGTCTTGCTGCTCTTGCGGTGGTTTCGTTCGCATGACATATTGCAAAACCGGTATGAAATCGACGCCGACGCCGGCGGAGAATCCCAACCGAGTATTTCCATATAATTGCTATCGCAATAATGCGTGTTTGCGAAATTAAAGAGGCCGAAAACTGAAGTCACCGCTGGCAGGGCTGAAGATGGTGTCTCTTTGGATAATACGCCCGAAAGTACTGAATCAGCCATGAAGGCGGTCGTCCTTTCGTTCGTTTCATCTGGTATTTATGCGCACAATAATCTGGGAGAGTTCGCACCACTGGCGAAAACGACTGTTCCACTCTTGCCGTCACGGTTACATATGAGTGGCGCTGACCAACACTCCCCGGTTATCACTGACATTAATACCCGAGGACGTGATCAAGTGAACGACCGCCGCCGCGGCTGAAATTGCAGAGCATCGGTGCGTTATCGATACGTTGCAGGCTAGGGGCTTGACGGAGGCAAGTTATATTTTCATACACCTAATTTCTTGATATCTACAACACAATTGCTTCAAAGCGCTTATAACGTCCCGTATATCGTTCCGGTCTTCGTTAATGACTGGGTCCCATTTTTCACTCATCGTGGGGGTTTCGTTCCGGCAGACATTGATGCCTTTCAGGCAGTATGCAAGGGCCTAGTACTGTCGCTCTGGGTAAACTTGTGTGCACAAACACAAACGACAACAAAAAAGGAGAGACAGGGACATGTGCAAACTTTCAACTGAATTGAATTCTTCGTCACCCTTCATATATATAGTCACATTTATAACATAGTCAAGTGTCACAAGTTCTTAACCAAACATCTTACAGCAGGCCACGCAAAAAATCACGCGCACTATGAAAAAATGATATTGACGTATCAACACAAGCTTTGCCTCTTGCAGCGATATAAGTAAAAGGCTTCCATCAGTTCATGAGTTAACTACAAAGAGTTAGAAGGATGTAGTGCGGTTTTGCAGTTGGAAAATTCTTCAGAGTTTATGCTTTCTGTGGATGTAGAAGATCTATTTTATGCCATACCTCATGCGCAATTCGCGTCTGTTCACGAATGTACTCAAACAAATGGAGTCATAGCTTTTTCAGAATGCTTCCGTCTTGATGGTCGATAATTTCATGTAAATACGAGAATTTTATCTTCGCTCTACCTTTGTTTCATTTCAGGATGGTTCTTATCTGCAGCGTCAAGATATTTGTATTGGATCGTGTGTGGCACCTGTTTTATGCAACATTTTCTTGGCAGACGTTGATCGGTGTTTAGTTAGCACTCTTGACAAAAGATGTGTTGTCGAAGTATTTAGGTATGTGGAGGAGGAGGAAGAATAAGCTTTATTACAAGCAACCAGCAGGTTTATGTGGCCTGGTCTAAGTCTCCCATGAGGGGACGTCAAGGGCTTGCCTCAACGCCACCTCACGGGCGTGCTGGGTCGCCCAGTTCTGGTCGTAAAGAGCTGGCCTTTTCAGAGCCTCATAGAGCTTCAACGAAAGGGTCGTGGCGTTAGTGTGTGTGTACTGTGCTGGGCATGTGGGCGATTTTTTATTTTTTTAAAGAACCCCCTTTTAGTTTTTCGACAACTCTGTTGATGCTATTCTTAACGCTTTTAAACAGTGCGGAAAGGGCTTGACCTTCACCTATGATTTTCCCACTGACAACTCGCTGCGGTTTTTAAATCTACGTCTCGTTTCAGCTGACTACCTATGTTGGCGTTATAGTCCCCGTGAGCAGGAGGCCATTTTGCCCTATATGATTCTGCGCATTCCAAGCCTGTAAAAGGGGGCATTGCAAAATTGTGTCTCGGTTCCGCTTTTTGAAAATCATGCACACATACAATGCAAGATAGCTTTAATGATCAGGTGTCGCGTTCTTAGTATCCTTGTACAGTAGTGACGGCAATCGCTCAATTTCTTCTGCGTGATGCCAAGGCAGGCCATTCCAGCGTGGACACTGGCCTGCATCGCAGGTGGTGTCCAGAGGTGATGCGTTACCTGAAAAAATAGCGAGTAGGCACGTTGTGCCGATTGTGTTGTCCGCCCCGCGTAAGCTGGCTGGGCCTTGTCCAAGAATCTCCTCTGGCGAGAACAGATCTAGTGGTTGTGGAAAAAAGCACGCGTTTTGTATGCGAAATGCGCGATGACTGGTGCAGTCTACAACATACCGCTGTCTTGTGGGAAATTTTACGTAGGCCACACGGCGCGTTGCGTATGCGACTGTGCAAGGAAACACGAGCTTTCACTTGGGAATAACGGGATCGCACATTTGCCCGCGCATTGCAAAGCTTGCATGGGCTCACCGATTTTCTCGGAGAATAGGATTTTGGGTCGAAGTGCTGATACCACAGCCCGTGAACTGGTGGAAGCCTTTTATATCACTGCAAGAGGCAACGCTTGTGTTAGTGATACGTCAGTATCATTATTTGATAGTGCGCGTGATTTTTTGCGCGGCCTGCTGCAAAATGTTTGGTTATGAACTTGTGACCGCTTGACTATGTCAGGTGCGACCATATATATGATGAATGACGAAAAATTAAATTCATTTGAAAGTTTGCGCTCGTCCCTGACTCTTTTTTTTGTTGTCGTTTGTCTCTATTTGCGCACACAAGTTTACCCAGATTTATGAACCAACTCGCCCAGCAACAAGTTTTGCTATAGTACTGTCACCTTGCCGGCTATTAATCGAGACAGCAGGCAAGGCCGTATTCACGACTACGAACACAAGAGCAGACCCCTCAGCATTGTCTCTATCGGAAATTCAGAAGATGCTGCTTGTGCTGCTTGTTTTGTTCTGTCACCTTGCCGGCTACTAATCGGGACAGCATTTGGTGCTAGAGTGGCTTGCATGTTCCTGTATGTGCTGCTGCGCGCGCTGTTTCGCGCCAGTGTAAAACATTCACGGAATGAGATGCGTTTCACGGATATCCCAAATTTGCCCACTTACCTTTCAAGATCCGTGACAGAGAAGCGAAAGTGGCCTGATAGGAGTGGGGTACTTTCCTGAGTATCATCGGCGAAAAGGAACTTCGCATCTCCGACTATCTCCGAGCACTGAGCTCGAAAACGGTGAAATGAGTTCTGACATGCCGTCAATGAGTGGCGTCATAATTTCGCGGCAAGACATAGAAAACGTTTGCTTGCATGCTGGCAGAAAGTTGTTGAGAACAGCGAGAGAAGGCTTCTTGTGTCATTTCTAGTGCTCAAAGAAGAAAAAAAAAGCGCTATTTGTGGAGAAAGGCGTAGTCGTCGCAAAAGATGATGACAGTCATCATTAGTAGCCATCACCATCGCTTAGCCAAGTCGCCCGGCAATGCATATACATCACCCGATTGGCCGAACTTCTGGAGGACATAGAAAAGCCGGAAGTGTGTTCGTGTTGTCCCAATGCGTCAGCAGGCAGCCTCATGACTAATGACCACGAAGTGCTCACCGATACCCCAAAGTGCGGTCTCTGCTCGAAGCTTTGGCTGCAGCTGTGTTAACTGGTTTCATTAAAGGATCTCAAGAATAATCAGAGGAAAGACATGCTTAAAAAAAGCGCCACACGCGCAGCTTTTTGACGGCCTATGTTACTAAAGAATGGGACTGACATGAAAACAAAAGCTGACTACACAACCAGACAAAAGGCTCGGGATTGCGCCACATTGTTGTAATTTATTTCAAGGCGTGAAGAACACAGTCACAAGAGTGGTTATAAGACATTGTAATTGCTTTTCTTGCGCCCTAAAATTAATTGTGAACGTACACCAACTAGCAACAAACGAACTGACTTGTATGTTATGCTATCAAGCATTCTTTATCATGGGCAGTACAGGATGCCATATTTATACTGTGTTTGCCTAAAATATTACGCAGTATCCAAAGTATACACCGCTGAAATATTATGTACTATCAAGTTCCTGCGGCAGCACAACAAGAAATTTTCATAATATACTCTTTGCAAAGCTCTTTCGGAACGGTCACCACAGCGTCTTGCCACGACGACTGCGCGTTTTCGTCTGCTAGCAGAGGCTTGTTGCGCCGCCAGCACCACCAAACCGGAAGCTGTCTTGGCAACGTGTGACGGGTCGTCTGACGCGGGGAGTCCTAGTTCTAGAAACGTTGACCTCACCTGTCGCCATCCTTGCCATTGCTCGCGGCCCTTTCCCGCTGAAAACACGAAACCTTCAAATCTAGGCAATGCCCACAATGTTGCCAACGAGTGTTTTCGCTCTGCGCATGCGCCAGTATTCGTCCGTACCGTGGAGTTAATATACTGATGCTGCATGAACTCTATGGTCCGTACCTAGGAAGAGGTTTTTGGGAGATTTTTTGATCTAGGGATTTTCGATGGTAGCATCGTACGTCGCAGCCGAGCTTTTCGAAACGCCGCTGCACCGGTCGTTGAGGCCTGATGGGTGTTCTCTGGAAGTACTTGCATACCTTTCGCCTTCCATGTCCCCCTGAGTCATTCAGCTTTTGTGTCGACAACGTGGTACAGGAACCGGTGCCCATAGCGATTTCAACATACAACAGCTCGATAGACAGACGCCACAGGCTGCAATGCGCTGCCTTGCCACAACAGGTAAACAGATGGCTATTTTATTTAAAGTTGTTCTCTGCCCTGCTAGTCACTGTGCCATGTGTAACAGCCCGAAATGCCTGTTCATGTCAGATAGCTATGCTGCGAGATTCGAGAACACTTTCCCAGAGGCTTCCCTTGTAGATAAGCACAAAAGTGCTAAATTCTCTGAGTCATCCTCCCATTACGCTGATATGCTAGAATGGCGAAATTAAAGTGTTTCGCGTTGACCATTTGGCAGTGAGGAAATAACGCTAATATAATGGCAATGGCCTTGCATGCTTAGGTCAGTCAGTCAGTCAGTCAATGAACTTTATTTACAAATTGTCCTGAGGAGCCGATTCCCCTCCAGAGGGAGGGTCGGCTGCGGGCCGCACCCACGTGGGGACAGGAAGAGCGAGCCCCTCCGCCAAATTGCGGGCCCTCTGGACAGCCCGGATTTGGACCTCTCGGTCCGAGCTGGTAATTGCCGTCCTCCAGGCAGCTTCTGTGCTGAGAGGCTCGCCATCGCGCAGCGCCGCGCATTGCCAGAGCATGTGGGGTAACGTGCAACGTCTCTCTTCGCAATGAGGGCATTGCGGCTTTATGCTGTCGATAAACTTGCTGTACACTAAAGGCGACGGGTAAGTACCCGTTCGCAGCATTCTTAAAGTGACTGACTGGGCCCTAGAGAGTTGCGGGTGCGGGAGCGGAAAGCTACGCCTGGCCAATTGATAATTTTTGCAAATTTCGTTAAAGGTGAGGAGCGAATCAAGCTGCCGGATGCCATCCCCAAAATTAGATGCCGATTGCCCGTCACGGTGGGACAGTTCGCGTCCTCTGGCATGGGCAAGCTCAACTTAGGTTGAAACATACATACGCACGCTTTTGAGGAACTTCGATTAGTTCCTGTCGAAATAAAAATCATTGCTTCAAGCGCGTTAAGAGATACTGCACAAACACCTTTTGTCTCCGTAGCAAACGCACATGGCCGTGAGGCCGAACTTGTGAAGTTCAGTTTTATCAATTGCATGAGTATATCAGCATGAGTATATCAGTAAACCCAGTTTTCTGCAAACCTCACTGTACTCACGGAAGTGCAGTGTCGATTGACTAATTGGTGAAGAAGGCAGCCAAGCTCCTGTCGGGAAAATGCGTTTTATTGAAAGACTTGAATTCGAGTTGGGTCGGCTACATAGTTTTAGTTTCTTTTACTTTCGGCGTGTAGTTCGAATGATGTAAAGTAACAATAGGCTGCGTCCTGCTCATGAAGTTATTGTAGCTGCGGTTTCTAAATTTGTGAGTCTTCACTTCTGATAGTGTCACTCGACTACACGTGATGAACTAAATGCTTCTAAAAACTATTACAGAGAATGTCGATGGAGCCAAACTTTAAGTGAACTTTTCTTCGGCAAGGTAACGCTGTTGCCCTGACGAAGACAAATCAACTTGCCGAAACAATATTTCCGGCAACGTACTTTTTGAAAAAAAAAAAAAAAAACTTCTGATCGATCCAAGCTTCTCTGTGCCTCTGAACTTCAGCCTCGCATGGTATTTAAGTCCTGTAAGAAAACTCATGCCGTCATAACAAACGTGATCGATTGAAATACGGCGTGTCCTATACTCGCGATTGTGGATAATTTTCGCATTGGTTCCAATACTCTGGCTCCAACGTTTGCCCATTATATCCATATGCCCGTTGTAAATTAAAGCTGCGTTGATATATTGACATTTTCACACCGAATGTATGTATCTGTTGCTTTTATATACGAAACATACAATAAAAAGTGCTTTTCAATGGTTAAAAAAAAAATTCTCCCCTTACTCAATGCCCTATCGGGCCCTGTAAGGTATCATGAATAAAAGTATATGTTTTACCACGTGCTTCTTCGCAGTGCAAGTGTGCATAGCGGTGAAGCCGCACATGTAAACGTCAATTCGGTCAATTCGTATTTGACTTTACACGTGCTTTTCCGCGGCGCACGCGCATGGCAGTGAAGCCGAACTTGTTAATGCACTGCATTGTTTTTTTTTTGTTTTTTTTGCAGGTATAGTTCAGTTCAAAGTTCAAACCGGTACGCATTTTCCTGAATGACTTAAATTTTCTTGAATTATGTGAAGGCATTTGTCATTAATTTGCCACCCAAATCCTAAACTGTCACATTACGGAAGAACACTTCATCTTTTGGTGCTTTCTACACACTGCTGTACCAGAAAGTGGACATGGAGGCTGCCCCTCATGTGAATACATACTGGGCGACAGATGCGCCAAGGGGTGAATCTATAAGCAACTATTCAGTCGAGCTGAGATCCTCAAAGCCCAGAGATTGGGATCACCCATGTACCCAAATTTACTGACACACTCACTGCTACGCTACACAGTGTACCGAGACAACTCCCCTAGTGCTTAGTGGTGCCGACACTTACACATATTATGTACGAGTGCTATTCATGTCCCAGTGAAGTAAACTCAATACAGACCAACAAAATACCACATCGGTCGTTAGAAATGCAACTCTCTGAGAAGGCCTTCGGCCAGGCTCAATGGCCTTGGGCCAGGCCCTATTAAGCTGGTAGTCGGTGAAGCCCTAAGATCCTTTCGATCTGAAGAACGCTTTCAGTCATATGAACATTCCCTCTATTCTTGCTACAGCCCAACATATGCAAGCTTGTTTGGACAATTTGCTTTGCCAACATCTGTGGCATCCCCTCCGGGCCCTTTTACACCAAAGCCTGCCAGAGACACTAGGGAGCTTTTGCTTCTCAATGTTTGTTTACTTTCAACTAGAATCTGATTTTTCAATATACTCTACTGAGTAAGCTGCTTTCAGAAATCGAAAATATAGCATCTCAATCGATTTAACAAAACTGCAACAAAAAGCAAATGGAACGGTGACTGCAATGCATTCTTTCATTATTAAAGCGGCAAGTTGGGCTTCTCAAAAAATTTGTCTGGTGCACTGCAGCACATTTTATTGCACTGAAACATGTCTTACAAAAAAGCGACAGTTCGGCTAGTTGGTGGCTTACACTTGAATGTAAAAGCAGCACAAGGTTACAGACAGACTGGTGAAAGAAGAGATGACAGAGCGCTGAACTCGCAACTAAAATTTATTAAAACGAACACACCTACATCAGGCAGAGGACCTAGTCACATGGCACACCGTGGTGACTGCGCAGCATTCCTTCGTCTTTGTAATTTGGTGCTGTTTTACAGCAAACGATGTTATGAGGTCAAATCTCTGGTCACGTGCCGCGCCGCAGGTGTCCACCGCCGCCGCTGTCTGTTCTCATTATCCCGGGTTGAGAAAAAAAAAACCTAGTACCAAGGACACGGTGGGGCTCGAACACGGGTCCACTGCGTGACAGCCCAGTATTCTACCACTGAGCCACACCGGTGTTCTTTTTCTTTAACGAATGAGAGTATCACAAGTAAAGTACACACAACCTACATCAGAAGTCAGGCAAAAACACACAAGCATCAAGAATGGGAAGCCACTCCGGAACGGGGTCGAAAGTCTCAACAACACTGCGCACTTCAGCGGCTGCTTCTCGGAAGACGGATTTCATCGACCGTGGTGGCTCGGCGTGTATATATTCATCATGCGACTTTTCCATAGTGAATGAAGTTCCAACAACATAAACAGGTCATAAGAAGTGTTATCAGTCAGACTCTTTTCGAATGGGAGGAACCTAATACCATGAGCTGTGATTGAAAGTTCTTTTTTTGATGTTCTTTTTAGAATGTCCCAAAAATAAAAAGCGTCACGACATTGAATAAAACAGTGCTCTATAGTCTTAGGTTGATTGCAGAGTCTACAATTCACTGTCCACGGTACGTACATTGATTTTTCATTCAGCCACGTTTTCGCTGACAGCGCGGAAGTGTGCAGTTTAAAGAAAAATGTCTTAGCTGAAGGAGATATCAACATTATACGTACACGAAATAATACATCGTGACCAGGCAAAAGCGAATATGGCTTTCGATAAACAAGTTCGGGGAAAAGGTTATTCACAAGTGCAGCGGTTAAATTTGTTCTGTCATTAGTATACAAATACTCCAAGCTAAACCTGGCTTTCAAAAAATTGACAGTATCAACAATTTCTTTTAGGAATCCCCGCATTTCCTTATTCCCCCCATTCCGCAACTCCAATTCCCCCCAATTCCTTAGCAACGCTTGTTGTGTCATGAATAAAAGGAAGGTGGTAGCACAGATGGTTACGAAGAAACGCTTAAATAAAGGGGTGGCACACATCCTTGAGGTAAAAAAATCGCAACACAACTGTCACACGAACAAATGCACAAGGCCGAGGCCACCCCTTTCAAGCGGAAGAAAAAGATTGTCTCTTCTCATGGGTTCCCACGAAGAGCTCCAAATAAAGCAGACAAATATCCTATGAAAGGCTTGAGTGTGTACACGAGAGCAGTGCAACACCTGCAGAATATAAATAAGCTTTGATGCAAGAAATATATTCCACGCTTTCGCTCTGGCGAAAACGGAAGGCTCCCGTCCATGCCATGTTGCCACCTTTCGGCGGATCGTAGTTATCACAGCACTCCAGTGTGGGCCGCTGTTATGATAGTTATCGAGAGGCACACCAAGGTATTTCATAGGAGTCGCATTTGCATTGAATATTTGCAAAGACCGAAGGAGTTTGGGCCCACATGCCTAGCCAGAATCCACTACTTTTATCAAAATTTATGCTGGCGCCAGCGACTTCACAGAAACGTAAAGGAGTGTTGACTGCTTCTTGAACGCTAGGTTTATCAGCGCAAAAGAAGGCTATGTCATCTGCAAAAGCTAGAACTTTAACTTCTTCAGCATCATATCGGTAGCCTTTTATGCTAGACTTTAGAAGCACACTTAAACATAATGGTTCTAGATGAATTGCAAAAAGCAAAGGCGAGAGCGGACATCCTTGATGTACAGATGAATTTAGCTCTATTATATTAGAAAGTGTGCGATTTACAATTAGTCTAGTTGTGCACTTCTTATAACAGAGTGAAATACCATTGTACAGTACATCACCCTACTGCAGGTGTCTTAGGAGCCGGAACAAAAAATCATGCTGTACTTTATCGAATGCTTCTTCAAGGTGTATTTAAAGGAGGGCTACTTGGTCTTGCTACCATCAATACACTCGAAAACTGAACGTGCAATATGAATGTTTGTCTGTATAGAGCGACCGCGAATTCCGCATGTTTGGTGGTCACCTACACAATTAGTTATCACTGTCTGTAGCCGATTTGTCAACAATTTAGCAAATATTTTGTAGTCAAAGTTACATAACGATATAGGCCTATATTCGTTAACTCTCATTAATGCGTCAGGATTAGGACTTTTTGGGATTAATGTTGTATGGCCCTGATAGAAAGAAGGAGGGAGTTCACCACGGTCATAAGCCTTTTAAAAAAGTTGCTCAAGGAAAGGTATTAGAAGTTCCTGAAAAGCTATGTAAAATTCGCCACTAATGCCATCTGGGCCAGGAGTTTTGTTTTTCTGTAACGTTGTTATTGCAAATCTAATTTCCTCTCTGGTTATGGGCCCATCTACAGTAAGTCTATCGTCATCTTGTAACTGAGGCACAAGGACAATGAAATGGTCAGCTTCTTCTTCGAAATTCTCCTGAAGCTCAGCTGCGGTGAACAAACTTTTGTAATAATCTTCAAATGCGGTTTTGTTTCACATGTCTCTGTGCAAAGGGAACCCCGCGACTCAATTTGCAGTATATGTTTAGAAAGTGCGTATCTCTTTTCCTCACGCCGGTGCTTGAGACTTGTTCGCAACTTTGCCTCAGGCAGATTTGATGTCGGGGAAGCAATCGCATTATGATGAGCAATAAAATGTTTTAAAACACCGAAAGAACAACCAGTCCTCACACAATGCAAATAGCGTAACGAGTGGGTCATACAATGCTCCAGCCATTACAAAAGCTTGTTCTTGATCACCAATTAACTGTGGCGCATACCCACTTCAGGCAAAATTCGTCGTCGTCGGCCACTGCATGAACGATTGGCACAACATTTCTTGCAAGTGTTTAGCAAATACCACGCTTCTCAGAAGAATGATTAAAAGTAGCATAGCAATTGTCAGTCTAATACCCGGAAATTATTATTAATAACGTAGTACATACCCAGCAAGTGTGCTTGCAGCAATTACCCAATGAGGGTTTAGAAAAGGCACTAAAAGCCACTAATATAGCTTTCGCTACGAATTTTCTGTGCCTTCCGCGGAGGCCTGGCATTTTTTTTACATTCAAGCATGCCTTACAGTCGAAATTATGCTTGTCCAGAGACGAAACAGTTTATCCAGCTGCCCTTCTTTTGCAAAGGTACGCGGAAAGGCGGAAAAAGGGAAAAAAAATGTCGTGCTTTTGTTGTCCCCTTTGTCCACTTACAAAGTGTGCCACTTCACCATATGGTACAATGATTAGACTACCCTGTCTCATTATTGTGGAAAATATTCACGAGCATAATTTCTAATAGTAAACGACGCACACTTGACTTCAAATTTACATTGAAAGGGTTTTTGAAAGCTTGTAAGAATTTGGGCTACATGATCATTGAATAAGTTTAACCACTAATGAATCCACATACTGTATATCAAGGCAGCTACAACCAATTATACTTATACTCTCCTCCTTGACACTGCTTTGCCTCCTGAACATGTCAAAAAACCAGCCATTGCTGGCGACTGCAGGACGCTCGGCGGGACCGGCTCCTCTGAATGCGTCGTCGGGCAAGGTATTGGTATATCGGGTTTAGCATACCAAAACCACCATATGATTGAGAGGCGCCATAGTGGAGGGATCCAGAAATTTCGACCACCTGGGGTTTTTTAACGTGAGCCCAAATCTGAGCATACAAGCCTACAGCATTTTTCGCTCCATCAAAAATGCAGCCCCCGAAGCGGGGATTCGATCTTGCTACCTGCGGGTCACCACTTCATTTGTGCTTGTGGGAAAAAGGAAAAATAATTGGAAATATTCCCTTATTGTTGTCTGGTATTTAGGAAGAAAGAAGTGTGTGTTGGCACTGGAGTATTTGTTTAAGAAGTATGCAATATCGCCTGCATTCCTAATACATACTCTCATTTTGTTTCAGTTAAGTTTTAGATTGTATTGCCTGCATTCCTAATACACTCTGAATGTAATTCTGTTAAAGCAGGAAATGATATTGTCACAAGGTGAGAGTATGTAGAGGGTAGAAAAATATTTACAGATTGTACACGGAGTACACAGTGTCCTTGAACCAAGATGGCGAAGTGGCAAAACAACCTGAGCTTTTGTTCAATCGTCATCTTCGTCACCTTTATGACGCATTCGTTGATGTTATAGATTACTTTATCATATAGCCGCCGCAGATGAAAGCGCCATCTTGACGCTTAAGAAAACGTGCGACCTGCGCAGAGAAGTATAGCTAAAGGCGGGAGACGTGTACGATATCAGTGGACGGCAGAGACGATGAGGATGGAGTGTACAAGGGGGCGATCTCATAGGTGACCTTAGTCAGTTGGCGCAGGACATTGTAATGCTCGTTGTAGCGAGCGAGGAACTTCGAGGACAGGCCAACTTGACGGGAGGGAGTCCAGAGCAAGACCAACAATCCTGGGGAGTAAGAGACAGCTTTGTGACGGCTGTCGTAGC
>NW_023611278.1:0-100184 GCF_013339725.1 Rhipicephalus microplus
TTTCGCCGCAAGGGTTAAACAATGAATGCGGTAGCAAGTTGTATATTGTACGAAGTGTGGCTGGCTGCACACTTTTTCGGATGCGGTCTCATGCAACTTTACAAAACATTGGTGCAAGAGACCACAGCCGCTCAAGGCACACTTTTCGCACCATCACTTCTCGTTGAGAGTGCTGCAAGTGAAAGGGTATACGATACGCTCGCTCACTGCTGTCGGGATAGCCAAGCAACGCACGCGCCAGCGACGACCATGCTCGTAGAGCGAAAGTTTGCAGCTCCGGTAAAGGTGTTGGCACAAATTCATTCACATTCACCATATATTCACAACCGCAATAAAAGTAAAGAACTAAGACAGCTACGCAGTAGTGGTGCAAAGACTGACAAAATAGCTTACATGATCGCTTTCGCCTCCTCGTCATCGGCATTTCCCTTTCCCATCTCTTGCCAGGCTTTACTAAACTATACATGACTGTTATATGGCTCACCCTCTCCCCTTCTTTCCATCCGCTTCAGCATGGCTAAACTCTTCCGCCCCACTGCTTTAGTATACACCACAAACCTATGCCCTGCTTTACAATATTCCTTCCTCTTTTGTAACTCCCTCATCCTCATGTCACTCCTCCTCAATCTGATTCCCCTTTGCCATCTCTTGTTATGCTACGCTAATGAAGCTGCTTGGAGCATGCTCGCCATATTTCGTGCGGAGATAAACGACCATACTTCCAGTTTAAACCGCTGCACTATTCTTGTTTAAATTTCCCCACTGGAAAGCACATTTGCGCCAATGTCACATTGTGTCAAGTATGAGTGCGCATAGTGGAAAAATGATACACTTCTTAGGCGCAATGTTTTTTTTTTGCTACAAAGAACAAGTGAATTGCAAATATGGGGTTATTTATTTTGATATGTGTACATGAAAACTGTGATACTTTGTGTATGTCTTAAAATACTTGTAAGTAAAGAATATCCTGGTGTAGTATATGTAAGTTAATGATGAAAGTTTTGGTTAATTATTGCGTGAGCATTAGAACTTTCTTTTGACTCGGATTTCATAAATTGTCCCGTATTTTTATAGATTAAAATTGTATCAGGTTAATGACGTGCTTTAGCCGCAAACAACACAAAAACAAAGTGAAGGAACACTTAATGACAAGCACAAGCGGTGCTTGCCGTTGAGTGCTCATTTACTTTGTCTCTGTATTATTTGCGGCTAAAGCATGTCATTAGGCAAGTAGCAACTAGGCCAACAATCAGTATTGTCAAAATTGCACCATGATGTATGTAATTTGGCAATAGGCCAAAATTTAGGAGAAGTTAAAAAATACTGCGCTCCTAAGTTTTGTATTTCTCTGGTTAAACTCAAGAAAGTGGCCTACTAATTTTGTGCGTAGATTTAGGTTCCCGCTAAACAAGATCAGGTGATACTAAATTTCTGAGTCCTCAATTGCGTCAATTTTGATAGTTGTATCGTTTTATACAGACAAACTAAGAGCCCCTTTTATACATCTTAAATTCTTTGAACTTCATTTATGCTGGGGCCAAAGAAACAGATGCGATTAAGCGACCAAGAAACATTCAGGAAACCTTATTTAGCGGACGTTACGTTTTCAGCTGGTGGGCCAGTCTACTTCGGAGTAATGCGACAACCAAGGTTCTTCAATTCTCTTAAGATGCCTGGCGTCCAATTATACGTTACAATGAACCAATTCCCATTGAACCACTTCAATTTAGCATTTCACCTACATGCAAGTGTAACCGCCACGGCTTGGATTTAAACCATGACTACTGGGACCCGCAGTCGAATGCTTGTAACCGCTGTACTACACACGCGGCGATTCTTCGGCACAGAGCCTAAGTCAGCAAAAAGCAAACTCATGCATTGGAGGCAACACGGGGACGAAATGTTACCTCCGCTACTCAGTGCAGGCAGGGCTGCTGCAAGGTTATGACGCGAAGGTGATTGCGTGCATGGGCAAATTCGCCATAGACCTATTTGCAAGTACAAAATTGGGGGGGGGGGGTGATTTTAAATGAAAATAAGAGAAAAGTGAGCCCCGTAACTGTCTCTCAGGGGAAGGATACCTCAACAGTAGCTCACGAGGCGGGGGGTAAAGAAGGGATTAAAAGGATAAAATTAAAAGGTAAAGAGATAGAGAAAGGAGAAGTAGAGAGGGAGACAGGAACCGTCAATATACTGAAGAGCTTGGAGCAACGTCGTGGCCAATGATGGTCACGTGACAACTCGCACAGCAGCAACGATGCTGCGTCTGAGAAGAGCGCGTCGGGGGAGGGGCCCGCGCGTTTCCTGAACAGTTGGTGAGCTCTGAGCTGGGCGGGGTGGGGCGTAGGCGCCGTTACATCGCTACGAAGGCCTCAGTATTTCAATATCACTTACTTCTGTGTACAAAAATAGAACGCGTGTATAGGCGCTCAAAGAAGAGATGGGTGGTACCTTTTCCTCTAATTGTGCATTTTAACAGGACCACCTTTTACGCAGAATTTTTTGAAGCTCTAAATTCTTTTTAATGCTTCTAAGGAAGATGATCCCATGCAGTATATTCGTTAAAATGTTTCTAAAATGATACTGGTATTTTAGAGAACTAATTTAATGAAACCGCTATCGTGTGTTATCAGCACATAAATTGCACTTACTAATGTAAGGGCCCATCGGACTTGGCGATAACGCTGGAAGATTCAATAATTTTGAACTCAAATGGCACGTGTGAACGGACTGGAATGCTTATCAGTGTCGATAAATTATGCGTCAAGTACCGCACAATTTGAACAGCCAATATGTGAACTGTCAAAGATGCCCCGAATAATTTCGAATCACAGCTGTTTTATTGTACTATTCTTATTTTTCAATGATTGGAGAGGGGGAGGGGGCGGTGAGATTTCACTGAAGAATACTCTTGAGAGCAATAAAATTCACCGTGTGGAAGGACAAATTGTTGCAAGGATGGCAGCTCAGCTACGTTATCTGCCTCGAACACTGCCTCAGTAATTTTGTTGTCCTGCAGAACTAAACAGAAAGTGATATTATTTATGCAGAGGTACATGTTGAAATTTGAGCATGTGTTTTAGTATTTGCATTCATAAACATTATTGTGCTAACACACAGTACACTTGAAGATTGTCTCTATATCACAATTTGTTGCAAAATAAAGAAAAAACAGATACCACGTTAATTTTCTACATTACTTAGTACCGTAGAAACGATCTTTCCTGCCTCTTTTTGTGTCACCTTCTCTCTTCCTAAACACGTGATAGATGCTACGACATAAACAGGCTTTCCTGAAGATTCTCAGCGCTGATGCAACGAAAGTCAGTTGTGCAACGTTCGCTTTGGCGATGCGCTGATGGTAGCAAACGATTACACAAAGTAGGGACGTTCCGGTAACACTGTGTCTGATGTTCGTTGTAATCTGTCCAAACCGTCAGAGTCATCACGTAAGCCAACTTGGAATTCATGCCGATGATTACTACTCTACAGAAATGGCAACGCTTTATGGTCAATATATAGACACTAATATTTTGTTCCTTTTTTTTTAAAGCTCAGCAGGTAACGTCTTTCAATGTGCATCGTTTTGCAAATATTTCAGCTAAAAATGGGCAATCTCCTAGTTTGTCACAGTAGAATATCTTCGCATCGTGATGGTCTGTGTAAATACTGTATGATTCGTACTTTTGTATATATATATATATATATATATATATATATATATATATATAATATATATATATATAATATATATATATATAATATATATATATATATATAATATATATATATATATATATATATATATATATAATATATATATATATATATATATTGCACACGTGGTTGGTTCTGAGACATCACTGTACTTTGGTCATGAAAGCGAGTGGTGCGCTCTATACCTGCGGATGACCAGAATATCATGTTCTGGTTATAACACGTTTATACATCACTTAGAGCTGTTGAGTACACCAACTCTTTTCTTTGGTCCCAAACCTGATGCGCAAGAGAAGCATTTCTGTAATGGTCCCCATTTTTCGGGCGTACGTAGTAATAAAAAGAAGATATCTGGAGTTTTACATCCCGAAACCACGATATGAATGCCTCCAAAAATTTCAACTATCCTGCCTCCAAATTTTTTTGAATGCCTCCAAAAATTTCAACTAACTAACGTGCACTCGTTTTGAGCAGTATACGTGCCTCAATCATATCGCATCCATCGAAATTCGATTGCCGCATCCGGGATGGAACCCGGGACGTTCGGGTACGCAGCGGAGCACCGTAATCACTACAACGCCATTGCGGATCCCACGAGAAAAAAAAAGGTGAGCTGTTTCCTTTCTCTTATTGTTGTTTGCGAAGAAACAATATAATTATACCGTATTTACTCGCATAATTTGCGCACTTTTTCTTCGATTTTGGGGCCCCGAGAAAGGGGTGCGCAAATTACGTGGGTATTTCACCTGCGCATACAAAATCTTGTGCCATACTTCTAACGCGGCCCGTATATACATTTATAAAAAAAGACGAAATAAATTGGAGCACAAACGAAGTGTAGTTGCTATATTGAAAGAACTAGCACGTACTTTACCCAGTCAGATCCTGTCACGCGCGGTCTAGCCGGAATCAATGATTGCGAAGACCGAGTGGGAACCATTGTATTTTCTTGAAGCACTTTCAACAATGCTGTGAAAAAACTAGGCCTCACGACACGGAATTGCCGGAAGGACTAAGAATCTGCACATAATTGAAAGGGCAGCATTCAATTGCAGGAAACTTGCCTTAGAAGCGTGCACTCTTCACTCTTCTGCTTTCTAGAGTACCGATTGTTCCCCTCGTCAAGTTGAAGTACGTCCCCTTGAATTACTTTGCGGTGGCACGCTTGGAGTTTTCTTCGGCAAAATTCACAACAGTGAGTTTCAATTTGGACTTATATATATATTACTGCAGCACATCGCAAGGGGAACCATCAAAACGCATGTACCAGATGGCGAAACCTAAACTTCCGGAATCGACCAAGGGTGCGTTGCAGCACGGACGCAGACACAGAGGGGAACAGCTGGGGCGACAGGTTGCTCGCAGGACCTATGCGGTAAGTCGCCAGTGCCGTGTCGTGATCGTGCAGTCCGCCATTATCGCGGGTGGTGTAGAGATTGGGAGAGAAGGAGAGGCAAACGCTCGAACAGTCGCAGCGACCCCGTGAACGGGTTCGTGTTTCGGGTGCAGTATCCTAGGGACCCAATTTCGGGGAAGTCCTCGGAAGCAGGAACTTCCCACTGGCAGCCTGTTAGACTGCGCTCGTCTGCTCGGCGAGGCGTGCACCCGGCCGAAGCATCGAAAGGTTCAAAGGTGTGCGCAGCGGCAAGCTGGCTCGGGCGGGTCGGGGAGCGCGAAATATGCGAGAAAATATTTTTTTTATCCGAAAAGCTGGCAGAATATTAGTGTGCACGAATGTGCGAAGGCGAAAATAATGCGCGTAAATATGGTATATATTTCACATCTTGTGCCTGGCCACAAAGAATTCTTATTACAAATTGTAGAACGCATATCATGTAACACTTCATAGGTTCATAAGTGATCGTACGTCGCATTGTAGAGTGACGTCACATCATAATGACACCTTGATTTTACGTAATTCCTCGCTCCGAGAAAGTTTTGAGGCTTTTTAGATGGGGCTCGGTCAACTTTGACCAAATAATGCGATACCTTCAGATCTAAAAAAAAAACTAAAAAAACACGCATCCCTGCGAAGTGAATGGTTGCCTGAGTGAAGCTTTGGTCAACGCGTGGGTGAGTAACCATATAGTGACCGGACGTTGCCCCATATAATGTAATTGAGTGACATAAAGCGACGTAAAGTTCCATGAAGTGCCCATATAGTGTACGTTCGAGTCGCCGAGCTGCATAAAGGTTGTGATTGTAGGTGATTTATAGTCTTCTATCACAATTGTGAGTAATATAGGTCTATTGTTAGAATTCTACAGTGAAAACTCTATATGGCTTGGAGAAACGAAAATCCCTCCGGCAGTGGCGTCACGAGCAGTGTCCGTTGGTTGTATCGAAATAGTACATATAGGAGCTTTATAAAATCAGACAGCTAGCACTGCAACCACAATGGACGCTTGACGAACATTAGGGTCTATTTGAGAAGCAGTCCCAATGTGCGGCATGGCTCTGTGGTAGAGTGCTTGATTTGCACGCATAATGTTTAGGTTCAATTCCTGCAGGAACCCTGACATTAATTCTTTGCATGTTTGTTCCTGTCGTTCCTGGGTAGCTACCAAGTTTCTATCACCTGTGGCACATACCCGTACACTAACGGCACGTACCCGCCCGCAGGTATGTGCCACGGTCCGGCGGAAAGTGTTTGACGACGTACGCGACGGGTTTGTGACATTGTTCATGTGCTTACCAGCACTTCACATTCGTCATACTATTTACCCTCCCATACTAATTTTGGTTCATGCATAGCTAAGGAGTGACTGTGAGAGCACCCAGACGTAAGCGGCCAGATAGGTATATACATAGATAGATATGCAAATAGAGGTAGAGATTGCTTATAGTACGCAAAAAAATGCTTTGCATTTAAAACCGAGAGGCCATTCGCATCTGCCTCATTACTACGTCTTTTATAAATGTGAAGAATTTCTTAGCGAACTTCGGCGATTTTGAGCGTATCTATCTATCTATCTATCTAGTCGATTACGTTTGGGTGCTCTCGTGGTCACCCCCTTAACTTGGCGTGAACCAAAATTAGCATGGGAGGTTAAGATGGTTTGGCGAATATGACGCGCTGCTCAAGACTTTAATAATGTCACAAACCTGTCACGTACATCGTCAAACACGTCACGCCAGACAGTGGCACATACCCACGGGCGGGTGTGTGCCGCTGGTATGCGGATATGTGCCACAGGTGATTGACACATAGTATCTACCCAGGAACGACGAGAACACACATGGGCAATTTTAACGTGCGAGCGTTAATAAATAACCGAAATCGGTAGTGTCAACCCAATGTATGCAAAGAATAAATGACAGGGTCCCAGCTGGAATCGAACCCACACATTCTGCGTGGCAATGAAGCATTTTACCACAGAGCTACGCCAGGTCTCGAAACTACTTTTCAAATAGACGTTAATCTTCGTGAAACGTCAACAGTGGTGAAACGTCAGTATCACCCAATTTTATAAATAAAACATAGCTACTCCTTTGATACAGCGATCCCGTCGGGTTAATGGCAATTGTGGTTAGGTGTCATGCGCAGAAGTTGATTTATGTAGCAGTGTCTAGGGCCAACACCTTAGCGAGCATCAGCGCTTCATATCAGCTTCAGTTGTTGCTACAATGTTCCAGTTGACATCGTTGCGCAAGTGCAAACAAATAGTTATGTGAACATCTGCAACTCTTGAACATAACCCGTGTGCTCAGATTTGGGCGCACGTTAAAGAACCCCAGGTGGTTTAAATTTCCGGAGCCCTCCACTACGGCGTCTCTCATAATCATATGGTGGTTTTGGGACGTTAAACCCCACATATCAATCAATCAACTCTTGAACATAAGTCTGTGCGTACAAAATTTTTACATATAATTAGCGTCATTTTATGACGTGTCACACAATAAAAAAATTGCAACACGGTCACCTTCCCTTCGCATGCTTCCCATTACGTCGATTCCCAAGTACGCGGGATCTGCCGAATTTTTTTTCTATCGAACTCGCGTGTTTAAACTTTACTGATTTTTGCAGTCCATATAAAAGTTCTAAATACAGGAGTTTCTACTCTTAGCTTTCACACGCCGGACGCCACAGATGGCAGTTGCATCTCAATGGGGGCATGGAGTGAAAGAACGCTTGTGTGTTTATAGTTAGCTGGAGCTTGTTAGGAAACACAGATGAATAAAGTTATTCTGCAGACTTGCTGCAGTGTTTCTCACAATCACATTGTGGTTGTGAAATCGTAGAATACATTATAATTAGCGTGCACATTCGGCTATGTGCGAGGTATACGGATTGAGCTGGAAGAATGCAGCTAGAGGAACAATCTCATGAATGGGTTCTTTTTCTCTCTCTCTTTTTTTTGTATCTCTGTGAAGAAAAAAAGGTTGTAAAGACGCGGAACAAAGCCTCGTTAGGCCCATGTCCTTGAGGCGTTTGCACGTGATAAAAAGAATGACACTAACAGACAGGCTATTGAGACGACAAATATGAATAATTACTTCAATTTTGCTAGTTTGATGCTCAAGCGCCTTCAGGCGTCAGCGTTTAAATACCGAATATTTAAAAGAAACAAGGCACACGAGTGAAGGTGCGTCTGTTTCGTTGTTTTTTTTTTCACCAATGTGCATCAAAAAAGTCTTTTGTTTTTTACTTCCCTCGGTATATAGTTTTGAAATGCATGTCAAAAACAATTAGGTCGACAGCAGGCGTCGTCGGCACGCTGTCAATTCCCAAGTAAATTTTAAGAAAAGTTCGCTCGTGACAGCTCACATCTGCGTCGAATTGGCTGTCTGTCTTCAAGATAATGAAATACATGATCTGAAGCAACCCGTTTGGTGATTTCGGTGGTGGGCTTATTAATACTTTATTTTTTTACATCACAGTTCTGAATATGATTTACAAGGTGAACGAAGCTCTTTGTTGCGAGCTATATATGTACATTGCAAGTGTGCATCACTTTTTACGCACCAACATCCTTTTCCCGATAAAGAAAATAATGCACGGGCCCAAAGGAAGAAAAATGGTAGAATGAGCACCCCAAAGGCGTAAGCGGTGTGGAAGAATGAAGTGATAGGTGAAAACATATGGCATTGTACTGAAAATACAACTAATTGCACTTAGTTGACATCCTCCTTTTCCTTCAGACGAAGTGGCATTGAGCGTCTCCCAAAAATACCGGGTTATTTCTAGCAGCAGTTCCAAAAGCAGTGAGTACAGTTACCGTAATCAAAAATGTGTCGTACTTAAGGAATGCAGATAGCTGGGCTGTTTCGTATATGTTAAGACGGGTAGAAAGAGCGCTGGCCACGGGACATAGAAAAAACAACAGACAAGGGTGCAGAGCTAACAACCACTGGTTTATTGCTAAGAAGTTTAATATTTGTAGGATCTTTGCGGAGATGAGCAACAAAAACATACTGTCTGAGCAGAGATATTTAGAACTTGGTTACGTCAGACTTCGTACCGAAAACAAGCTCTCGCGTTTTCACCGCGTATATGATTTCATATTTATGCACGGAAACTGACGGCATGCTACCAGGCAGGCTATTCCAAAGCGATATCGCACGTGAAAAAAAACAGCGTATAAAAGCATTGGTACTTCGCAAAAGAAGTTGTTAGGTTTAAAGCATAAAATTAAAGTTTAACAAGAGTAATAAAAATTAGGGACATGGATGGGATATTCGGAGCAACGCCGTTCGAGGGTGATCGCGGCTGCATGCGTGCTATTCGTTTTGCTTCTGCACCAAAAGTTGGACATAGACAATACCATCAAGTCTATACCATCACGATGTGTACGATCTTGTGAAGTCTAATGTGCGTAAATCAAACAGTATCTGTCTAAATATTATTATTTTGACAAAGAAGCTTCAAACGCGTGCTGGCGTGTTTTTCAAGGGCTACTATCGATGGTTTGTTTAAAGCATGTTGTTTAGTTTTCACTTAGTTCAACTTTTTTCATAAATATAGCTACTTCATACAAACAGCTCTTACGTTTCGTAGAATTCGTAATTCTGGGAAAGAAATTTACATTACAAATTTGTAGAATTTGTAATTCTATGAAGCCCCACCGCGGTGGTCTAGTGACTAAGGTACTCGGCTGCTGACCCGCAGGTCGCGGGTTCGAGTCCTGGCTGCTGGGGCTGCATTTCCGATGGATGCGGAAATGTTGTAGGCCCGTGTGCTCCGATTCGGGTGCATGTTAAAGATCCCCAGGTGGTCGAAATTTCTGGAGCCCTCCACTACGGCATCTCTCATAATCTCATGGTGGTTTTGGGACGTTAAACCACACATATCAATCAATCAATTATTGTAGTTCTATGAATTTGACTCAGTGAGCAGCTGCGGTTTCCTCTGTACTCCGAGTATTTTTATTTAGAATGTTTTTTAACATTAAATCGACCAGGAGGAACATATATTATGACTTTATTGTCAGCGTCAACAGGGTAGCGTTATTTTGATGAATAACATAGCATATACTGCAGGTATAAAAGAGGGACAGAGAAATTCACGAAACAGAAGTATTGCATTCAAAGGTATTGGGAATCCAAACATTATTGAAAATACAGATCGGGTACGCAGGCACACAGATGTAACATAAACCTATCGCAAACATGAATGAACGGGTAAAATGCTAACGGACACAAAAAGCAATAGATGGAGGAACAGTCCGTCGCAAGGCTGGCTGTTCGGCTGAATATTGCGCCCAATGCCGAGAACATCATTCGCTTCCGCATTGCTACGGTATTGCTGGAACATCAATATCCCGAGAGCAAGTCGCGTGGCTCACTCTATATTGGAGAAAAACTGAGGGGCCCGCAAAAAGGTAGGAACCCTCTTATAACGACACTTTAGGCTTCAATATCTTCAGACTGTGGTGCCGCAGTTTGTCGCGTTCTGTCCATCATTTTTGCTCCACATTGCTCGCTTTTGTCCTCCGAGCACAAAACAAGCACAAACACACACAGACACGCGGGCACACACGTACACAAATATATCTCCGCTACTTTTTAAAAAGTGCAGGAAGAAGCAGAAGGAAGCTAGCAATAAAAAAAACCGTATACAGTGGTTGTGCGCGTGATGCTACGGTTTGACAAGTGGACTTCTCTTGCTTGTTGAGTTCTAACCGTCAAGAAGACTAAAACCACTTGCTGGAATGACGGCTCAAGCGCACAATCGCTGTTCACGGATTCTTTCATCTCTACAACTCAGGAAGACTTGTCAAAATGTCTAAACTGCAAGCTGACACCGAATAGTGTGACGTGGAGAGATGTGGTGCCACCAGTTTAGTGACGAAAGACGTTCTAATGGACTACGCATTTCATGAGTACACTCGGCGAAGAAAGCACGCTTTATAGTCGCATTTGTTTTATTAAATGTATATAAGGAGAGGTTGATGCCAATGCGTGGCGCCGGCTACTCCTCTTTTCTTGCACTAAAGTCGGCATCCCATACTCAGTATCAAACACAAGGCTAGACATAGGTACATAAAACAACGCTTACGTAGCGAGTCCACGTTTTTCATACTAAACTCTGTCCATACCACAAATAAATGTGTCCAAAACACATATATATCTGTCCACACCATGCAGAGTTTGTAAAAACAAAAGTAATCAAGCCAATTCAAAGGTCTATACAAAACATGAAAGTTAATTAAAACATCAAAGGTGATCATGTCTCTTCAGTACTGAACTGTTTTCAGAAAGGTATTGTAGTGAAACAAAAAAGTATTGTTATGAAACATACATGTAACAATAATACATTTTCTTTTCTTTTTTACGTTTAGTATATTTCAGATATTTCTCATTCCTCCATAAAGTGAACAAGTGCACGTGCTGAAGTGGCTTGTAGCTGGGTGATTGATTCCACGAGAGATCGACACGGGTCGAAAAGTTGATATTTTAGATTTTATTGATTATTTTATATTTCGTGCACCTCTCACTAGGTAGCCCGAAAGTCAACTTCGTTTTATGATTAACAGCAAAACTTACGAGAAAAAAAGTCAAACTTCACCATCACGGAGGCACCAATTTCATCATCTGTCATTTTTGAAAATTGCAGATGCTATAAAAAGACAAATATTTTTGTTTCAAGGAAGATATTTTTTACCTGAAATGCATGTCTAATGAAGAATGAATTCATACGGTTTCAAGTTTGTAGACCTTAAGTAAATAGCTTTTAAAAATGTCTAATTTTGCGACTGTTTAAAAGAGGTTATATATTCCCCATTTTTTTCCTCCCAAAGTAATGCAAGCAGCGTTTCCAAACTTGGCGCACTTTAAGGATATAGTGTGTTCAATAGGTACATAGTTTATTGCTGTCGTAGGGCAAATGTAAATTTTTATATATTGCCTCAAAATTCTCATATTGGCAAAAGTGTACTCCAGTGAAATTTGAATAATAAAAAACCCAACTTCGATTTTTCTTAAAATCTCGTAAATAGACAACCGAAAACCATCATACAGTAATATAGAAAAAACATTGCATTATTTTGTTTTTAGCAACAATATTCGTGGTACAAATCAGAGCTTTTCGAGAATGCACTGATAAGTTGAGAAATCTATAAATCGGAACGGAAAAGCGGCAATAAGCTTCAAACGCGAGTAAACGTGACCGCATTCGGTGAAGAAAGGCTGTTTTAGCAGATAGGAGTAACTATTTTGAACACGATATTCTACAGTATCTGCATTCACTCTCATACGTAGAGCACTGAGACTTCTAATATGTGGTGCCTCTGCATTACTGACACACAGATGGAACTGCTGTGACGGCCATGTGTTTGCAACACGTTGGGTAAGAGAATTGAATGTTGAACGAGTTCATAAACGATTCATAACAAGTTTTTATAATTTGGTGCACGAAGTCTGCCGCATTAGACCGAAGAACACGCTTCAGGGCAAGTTGTCATCCGTCGTCTGCTCTACATATGAATTGCTGTGCGCTGCATCTCGGAGGCAATGCTTTAGATCATACGGTTCAGAGTAGGGACAAAGATTACGCCTCCCGTAATTTTATCGACAAAAACATTGTGAAATTCATTTTAACGTACTATACTTCAGTGTTGCATTCGCACTGCGGATACTTGCGCATGCTGTTTTACGTCTGATCTCATTAAAGGTGAGAGGCATAGGAACAGACGACAAATAGATCACTTTCGTGCTGCTGGTTTCACGCATAGTTGCATTGCCAGTAATTTGAGCCTCAAGGAGCGTGGCGATGGCTGACCAATTCCGCCGGGATAGAGTTTTTTGTTCAGATTACTTCATGTTGCATAAAAAGAAAATGCCTTATCAAAGAAACATCTGCAAGGTCGAAGACATCGGTCTGTTTGCCCTCCGGAAGGTTTTGCCGAAAGCTGCCCGCCATGCACATAACAGCGACCACGTCTGCCAGAACTGCTTCAGACGCCTCAGAGATATGCTGTCTTCGTCTAATGGCTTCTCAGCTGAAACAGCTGATGAGCTTTTGCCGGAAGAAGAAAAATGCAGAAGTCGAGAGCGGTGCGTAAACACGCCTGAAGCATTGTCACATATGCGACTGGAGAATCTGCATGCGCAAAATAGCAAAGTTCATGCTGAGCCAAGACAACTTAGCAGCAATTCTACAGTAACCGTGAAATGCCACCGTAACGTGTGTAACCGCCACTTTTAACCATCAGATCTAAAATGCAGTATGTGTGCCCAGTGGTTCAAGAACTTCAAGCAAGCCTACGAAGCGTGTTCTTCGTATCAGGAGCGCATGCGTTTGTTGACACTGTTGCCAAGCGATATAGAGCGCCGAAAACTTCAAGCGCTTATACCAAACTTGTCAGCTTACATGATATACAGATCCCGACGCTGGCGCGCAAAACACGAGATATGGTTAGCACCAAATGCGGTAAAAAGGACACGGCTGAACCCAATGGACGTCCAGGCAGCTATGGCTTACTACTGCAAAGATCAGTATAGCTGCTCTCGGCAGAGGCCCAACAAAAAAGATGTAGTATCTGTAATCATTGACGGAAAAAGGAGCTTGTTTCGAAAAGGTTTATGACCCGTTCGGTGCGAAAGGCTTACCGTCTCTTTAGAGAGGCTAATCCGAACACGTCGATTGGGCTCTCAAAGTTTTATTCACTGAGGCTGAAGTGAGTTCTTCTTGCACCACACCAAGAAGAAGTGTGCCTTTGTATATACTGTGCTAATGCCACGGAGTGTGTTTCTGCCCTACAAAACGTCAACGATGGTTCCTACATGGCGGACTTCTTGAAAGAACTATGTCTTCGCAGCTCCCCTACAAGAGATTGTTTTTTTAGGCCATTGTGACTATTGTGCTAAGGAGGACGCTCTGGCACCCACATGTTCAGGAGTCCCTGATGATATTGAGGTAGCCTATGCAGTATGGGAAAATGGCGATCTAGTAAAAAAAAACAGCCCAGGCAAGTGCTTTTCTGCGAGAGCTAAGTCTATGGTTCGTGAAGTGGATTACCCATGATTACATAAGATACATTCAAGAATCAGCAATACGCCAGGCGAAAGAGAACCAAAAAAGAATCTTGCAATTTTCACCTTGATTTTGCCGAAAATTGGATAGTAAGTTTACCAAATGAGGTGCACTTGTATCACTGGCACAAAAGACAGGTGTCTATATTCACGTGTGTTGCCACAAGGAAGCAATCAATTCAAAGTTTTGCCGTCATCAGTGGTGACACATGTCATGATGCTGCACATGCCTGTTTTGCTCTACAAATAATCCACAATTATATGAAGGAACAGTTTAAGCCTGACACGCATGTTACTTATGTTTCTGATGGTGCATGCAGTCACTTCAAAAACAAGTACCAGTTGTTCGAGTTATGTCAGAAAGATCATATATCAACAATGTGCATTTTTTTGGCCACAGGACATGGCAAGAACTCTTGTGACGGCGTTGGTAGCCTACTAAAGCATCAGGCTACGCTTTACAACCTCAGAGTGGCAAGCTCAGCTGTGATTACGTCAGCATCCCAAATGATGGCGCAAATGAGCGCGAAGCTCAATAATGTCAAGCTGCTGTGTGCAAATGCAGACGAGCTAGAAACATTCCGTCAGTTTAAGAAGAGCTAGTGAAAATCGTTGCCACGGGTTCCAGGCATACGTTCTTGGCATATTTGGCTAAGCACATCTGAGGGCACTGATCGTGGTCGTGTTTTGTTAGTGTCACGTACTGCTAAATGTGATCTGCAAAACATGCAGCCATTTTGTGCGCATCTGTTGTTTCACGCAGTTACCACCAAAATACCAGTGAAGGTACTTCAAGCGCATATGTTTTTTACATGTTGTTTTCATGTTTTTCATGTTTCATGTTTCATGAATATTTTCATGTTTGAGTTTATCTGCAAATATAGACAGATGTTTTGCAACTGAGTTACAGTGTCGGAGATTTCCTCCATTAGAGCAGTGTTATCAGGAGCATAAATGCGCCTTCATAGGTACGTATTTGTCACAGTGCTATAACAGCCTTTCTTCACCAAATGCGGTCACGTTTACTCGCGTTTGAAGCTTATTGCCGCTTTTCCGTTCCGATTTCTAGATTTCTCAACTTATCAGCGCATTCTCGAAAAGGTCTGATTTGTACCATGAATATTGTCGCTAAAAACAAAATAATGCAACATGTTTTTCTATATTACTGTATGATGGCCTTCGGTTGTCTATTCACGAGATTTTAAGAAAAATCGAAGATGGGGGTTTTTATTATTCAAATTTTACTGGAGTACACTTTTGTCAATATGAGAATTTTGAGGCAATATATAAAGATTTACGTTTGCCCTATGGCAGCAATAATTTATGTACCTAATGAACACACTATATCCTTAAAACGTGCAAAGTTTGAAAACGCTGCTTGCATTACTTTCGGAGGAAAAAAAATGGGGAATATATTACAAATTTTAAACAGTCGCAAAATTAGACATATTTAAAAGCTATTTACTTAAGGTCTACAAACTTGAAACCCTATGAATTGATTCTTCAATAGACATGCATTTCAGGTAAAAATTATCTTCCTTGAAACAAAAATATTTGTTTTTTTATAGCATTTGCATTTTTCGAAAATGACAGGTGACGAAATTGGTGCCTTCGTGTTGGTGAAGTTTGATATTTTTTTTCTCGAAAGTTATGCCGTTAATAATAAAACGAAGTTGACTTTCGGGCTACTTGGTGAGAGGTGCACGAAATATAAAATACTCAATGAAATCTAAAATATCAACTTTTGGACCCATGTCAATCCCTCGTGGAATCACCTATCTTTCCTTTTGAGCCATGGGTCTCAGATTTTCGCAATTGATGGAGGTCACTTATACAGAAAATTTAGTTCTTTTAACAATGACTGGGTGCTGTCACACCTAATGCTATACGTTCCAGCTGCAGTGCCCGACTTGCCGTCAGGAGTTGAGATACAGCGTTTCAAGAAATAAATAAAAAAGATATGTGCAAGGTAAGTGCCAACCTGATACAAAAAATAAGGAAAAACAAGAACGAAGCCAACGTGGTGTCACCCGACGATCGAAACTAAAGCTAATTTCAACTGCTTTTCGTTTGTTTTCGAGTACTTGTGATTACGTTGTTGGTTACGTATGCATAAAATCACCATTATATTGTCACGTGGAAGCGACGGGGGCGTAAGGAGTAGTCGACGTCTTCAAGGTGAAACAATATTTGACCGAACTTGAAGCCGACCACCTGGAGGACTATATAACAGTCAGGCACGGATAATCTAAATAACCTAATCTAAGTGCAGAGTTCTTCTAACTGTATTGGGATTAGAGGTTACAGCAAAACACAATATCACTGATAGCGGTGAACCGAGCGTCAGCTGTTGATAACCTCACAAGCGGCGAAGTGCGGCGGTAATAATACGTGTATCATCAAATGTTTCAGTCTTATCACTATAGTTGTCGCGCAAGCTCTATAGAATAAATTTGATCATTCATGTCCTGCGCGAAATCATTACAAAATTATCTACAATAATCGTGAAGCGTCTCGAAAAATAAGGCATGGTTCGCGATGGACATTTCTGACAGTCTTTGTGGCAAAAACTTTGAATAAAAGAGAATTGAAAACTAAGAAACACGCGTCACAATGCCCCCCTTTAACAAGCGTCCTCCCGAGTCTTAAAACAGAACACAGGGAGAAAGTGCAAGCAAGAATAAAAATAACAACAGCGAAGCAAGAAAGTTAAATAATAAAGTACACAACACACAAGACTACACAACTACACGAGAGGGTGGATCTCCATTGAAGCAGCAAGAATTTTTAATAGCAAGGCAGAGGACTTGGTGAACAGAAGCTATACACCTAGGTACATGAAATGGATTGTGGAGAACATGGGCGAAGACGAAGAGGATCTCAAGACCCCGCTAAACATGAGTGAAGAGGCCCACTTTGCCACGCATGAACTCAGGCTGGAAACACCCATCTCAGAACCCCAGGGGGACCAATCTTGAATTTGATGATAAGGATCAGCTTCTCACCTTTCACAACATATTGGCTCACTATACAAAAAACAGAGGAAGATACATCATTAGCTCCAACTTAAACTAGATAGGTCACAAGAAGTAGACTCGAGACGCCTACAAACGAGAACATTTCAAAATCCAGTTCACCTCAACCGCATATGCCCCAGGCGAATCCCCGACGCTGGCTGTATTATATGTACACGCGAAAGCGCAGACATAGAACACATTCTTTGGAAATGCCCACACACTACACGGATTTTCAATCGCCAAAACGCGGACCTGCTTGAGACGCGTTGGCTCGAGTCTCTCTAGCTCAGAATTTGAATACCAAATTTGGACCACCCAGCAGGCCCGGGAAGCGCCTGAAAAGCTAAACCTTACCGTGACCACACGGGTGGCCTAGGCCCAGCCGCTAATCTGCAGGTTTTAAATAAAGCTTTTCACATGTCATTCTAATAAGCGCAGTCCGGAGGTTCGCTAACGCGTTGTTACGAAGCGCGCCTCCGACGACGTTACGAAGGGTGCTACGAATCTCACCGCTGCAACCACTGTTTCGAAAGACGGCGACGCCAACACGGTCCCAAAGGCGCCACTGCTTTGAACTCCGCCAGGAAGGTCACCAGCCGTTTGGTAACGTAGGTTTCTCAGCTCGCGACTGCTTCTGCGCAGGGCTGATAGACGAGCGGAGGAGACGACGGTGAGTTAAACAAGGTTTATGTACAGCATATATACAGAGGCGTTACAAATTCGGCACTGGGGCCGACAGCTTAGAGACCCGAAGAGCCGAGCTCTCCTCTCTAACACATAGGTCTGCTCTCAAATGGGTCTGCTAACACATAGCTCAACTCTCTATCACATAGCTCTCTTCTCTGACACACATGTCTGCTCTCACATAGGTCTGCTCTCAAATGGGTCTGCTGCTAACACACAGCTCAACTCTCTATCACATAGCTCTCTTCTCTGACACACATGTCTGCTAACACATAGCTCAACTGCGACACACATGTCTGCTAACACATAGGACTGCTGCTCGCGACGCGCCGCAGGGCTTCTTTTATATGCACCGGGTAGATTCTTTGAGAAACCAAATGTCCAACCAGAAGCGCCGCTGGTCATGAGGTCCGACTCCTCCAATGGGGTCGCCGCTGGGCCGCGTCATTCTTTCTCATCGAATCTGGAGAGGCTGCGCTGCAGGTGGCTGCACCCAAGGACGAGTGACGTCGCCAGGCATTGCGTCAGACCCGCCAGACAGGAAGGCGCGGGTTGTTTACTCGACGGGCTCGCGGGCTGAGGTGACTCACTGCACGCGCGCGACAGAAAGGCGCCGTCGCGTGTTGACGCCATTGAGTTGTTGATCGCGTCAGGCGGGCTCACGTGCTGGCCTTGACACAGATTTCCTTTTTCCAAGGCATGGACGTTCGCTGCGGACTCGCAGGCATAACAGCACTCCCGCCGCCAGACAATGCGCCGAAAAGACGAGCTGCTTCCTCGTGGCTCGGATGTCAGGCGCGCTCTTTCGCCAGGTCCCTCCAGGTTTGCCTGCAGGGCCATGGGGAGAATGCAGCTCCAGACTCCGTTTTGGGAACACATCCCATTCCTGAGGACGGATCCAAGTTCCACTGGCTTGTCGCCACAACTTGCCGGCCAGCTTCGCTCGTCTCTTCTGACGATTTTTGGTTTCAGCACTTGTCGATGGTTCCGAAACTTGTCAAGAACGGTTCGACAACAGACAATACACGACACAAGCAAGTGCCCTCGGTCACCCGACAGAACACCAGACCAAGTATAGTACAACATATACCTACATACGTGTCTATCGGAATTTCGTTCCCTCTACATCAAGAGGCACATGTGGGACACAGGACTCTTAAAATGACAACTCAAATTTTTTACACGTACAACAACGTAACGAATTAGAATAGAACACATATTGTTGGCTCCTTGAGCTCATTCTGGACGAGAGCGCTCAGCTAAGACCGTAATGAGGACAGAATTTCGCCCCGAATCACCAGCGAGAAACCGAAAGATGGAGAACTTACTAACTAAACGCGCGGCTCAATGCGTCTGCATTAGAGTTTAGCTTCCCCACCCCCCCTTTTTTTAGCGAACGTCAAGGTTGCGCTGTCGGAATATCACGCTCCATCTCAGTAACTGGCCACTTTTAGGCGAAGATACCTATGCGGTACCAAGAGCGGCTCATACTTGCGACGTTGCACATTTCTGTAGCTCCAATACAGAAGCCCTGCTTTTTCAAAAAAAGAAACATTCTTTTTCTTTTTTCCCAAGTTTAGGCTTTCCATTAGCGCTTTAATCGAAAGGTCCTCACGCTGCTCTCGAATGAGCGTATCTCGATCAACCCTCGACAGCTCACTACAACTTTCCGCTACAGGCGAGAGCGTTGCAGCCCTCTCGCTCCGATTCAATGGCGCCATGTCATCTCCCCCTGCTACGGAAACCGCGCCGGTCGCTTCGGCGACGGGCCGCTCGCGTGACTGCTAACATGACTCACGCGGAAAATTTCCTCTCTGAGGTTCCGTCGACTCGCCGCCAAGTTCACTTGAAGGTTCACAGCATTGAACAAGATCAAGCTCCTGCGAAAGCTTCCGCGCTTGCGATCGCGTGAGGGCCATGTCCTCGCCTACTACAAACGGTGGCAGTTGGTCGCGAATTCTCTGACCGCTGACCTGAATCGTCGGAGAAGCTACGTTAGGCGCCTGCGAGCACTGTAGGATTGCCAATTCTATTCGCTTTAACTCGAGGCGCTCCTGTCTCTCGGCCTCCTCACGGCGTTCTCGCCTTTCAACTTCTTCACGTTCGCGAACTCCTCGCCTTTCAGCCTCCTCGCGGCGTCCTTTGATATCCGCCCAGGCCTCATTGACTTTCTCAGCCGACACTCCTTCATCCTTCATGATCTCGAGGATCGCTTGCTTTCGTTTCACACGGCCCAAAGTAATGCCGAGTTCCTCACAAATTTCGATGAGTTCCTTTACTTTAAAATTCTCCATCGTTCACACTAGCCTCTTGCTGTTTGTCCTTGTTAACAATTTACTTGCCGTACCCACTATAAGTCAACTAGCAAGACGCGCAAGCAATTTTTCACACTCCCGTGTTTACCCTCTCCGCGTTAACTTTGGTTTCAAAGCACTTCGACTTGGCTTGAAACGATCATAGCTCACTCTAATGCTTCACACAGCCCTTCTCTAAACTACTATAACCTGAACTAGAGTAGTTTGGTGAACTGAGAGGAAAACATCAGGCACTCACCGCATCGATGTCGCTGACGCCGGCCCATCCCACCGCTGCCACCACTGTTGCGAAGCGCGCCTCCGACGACGTTACGAAGGGCGCTACAAATCCTACCGCTGCCACCACTGTTACGAAGCGCGCCTCGGACGACGTTACGAAGGGCGCTACGAATCTCACCGCTGCAACCACTGTTTCGAAAGACGGCGACGCCAACACGGTCGCGAAGGCGCCACTGCTTTGAACTCCGCCGGTAAGGTCACCAGCCGTTTAGTAGCGTAGGTTTCTCAGCTCGCGACTGCTTCTGCGCAAGGCTGATAGACGAGCGGACGAGACGACGGTGAGTTAAACAAGGTTTATGTACAGCATATATACAGAGGCGTTACAAATTCGGCACTGGGGCCGACAGCTTAGAGACCCGAAGAGCCGAGCTCTCCTCTCTAACACGTAGGTCTGCTCTCAAATGGGTCTGCTAACACATAGCTCAACTCTCTATCACATAGCTCTCTTCTCTGACACACAGCTCAACTCTCTATCACATAGCTCTCTTCTCTGACACACAGCTCAACTCTCTATCACATAGCTCTCTTCTCTGACACACATGTCTGCTCTCACATAGGACTGCTCTCGGACACACATGTCTGCTCTCACATAGGTCTGCTCTCAAATGGGTCTGCTCCTAACACACAGCTCAACTCTCTATCACATAGCTCTCTTCTCTGACACACATGTCTGCTTTCAAATAGGTCTGCTAACACATAGCTCGACTCTGTATAACATAGCTCTCTTCTCTGACACACATGTCTGCTAACACATAGCTCAACTGCGACACACATGTCTGCTAACACATAGGACTGCTGCTCGCGACGCGCCGCAGGGCTTCTTTTATATGCACCGGGTGGATTCTTTGAGAAACCAAATGTTCAACCAGAATCGCCGCTGGTCGTGAGGTCAGAATCCTCCAATGGGGTCGCTGCTGGGCCGCGTCATTCTTTCTCATCGAATCTGAAGAGGCTGCGCTGCAGGTGGCTGCACCCAAGGACGAGTGACGTCACCAGGCATTGCGTCAGACCCGCCAGACAGGAATGCGCCGGTTGTTTGCTCGACGGGCGGCTCGTGTGACTCACTGCACGTGCGCGCCAGAAAGGCGCCGTCGCGTGATGACGCCGTTGAGTTGTTGATCGCGTCAGGCGGGCTCGCGTGCTGGCCTTGACACAGATTTCCTTTTTCCGAGGCATGGACGTTCGCTGCGGACTTGCAGGCATAACAGCGTGTAGCATGGTTTGGAGCGTGCGACATGGATCACTTCAGGTCGCGCACGGTGCCATTGAGAGTTCGTAACGCCTTCCGGGACAACCTCATTATCTAGAGCTCTTAGATGTCAAAAAACTTTGTATTGTTGGAGGTATCGCCGAAGAAGTTTTTTTATTAGGGTCCCCGTTGGCCTGTCGGCGTCGACACTCAAACATGGTTACCACACTGATATTGCACGAAGCGTCGTCGAAGATTGTAGCGGTGGATAATGGTCATCTCTTAAGTCTTGATGCGCAGGCCGGCGAGTTGCCGGACTTATGCAACGCAATGTAGGTAGGAGGTGACGTCAATGTTTTCCTCGTCCCTGATGTTTGGTAACAAGGCGTCACACGTCGTTGCCGGGCTCCTGCCGTTCATTAAGTTGTATGGCGGGACCTGCGTAGTTCCTTGTACGGGCGTGTTGTAAGTGAAGGCCACGTACGGTAAGATGGCATCCCACGTCTCCCGCTTGAAGTCGATGTACTTGCCCAGCATGTCGACAATAGTTCATGTTTAAACACTCAGTGAGACAATTTTATTTCGGCGGTACAGACGGTGGTCCGGCGGTGGCTTGTCTGGCAGTATCTCAAGATCGCCTAAGTTAGCTTCACAGAAAAGCCCATACCCCATTAGGTGATAAAGACCACCGGGGCACCAGGACGCAGGACACTGTCTTCAATGAAGAACTTCGCTACATTGGTGGCACTGCCGATGGGTAAGGGCCCTGTTTTGGCGCTTCGCGAGAAGTATAGTCGGTACGTGGTAGCTACGACGATTCATTTATTTCTTCAAGTCGACATAAGAAAAGACCTCAGCAGGTCCATGGCGTCAAGCGTCATTGCCATATGTCCATGCTGATTCGCTGGAAAATTTGGTGAAGCGGTTTGATCGGCTGAAGAAAGCCTGCTGGTCTTGTCGGCGGTGTCTTTCTTCGTTGACAGTCTCGGCATGTCTTTAAATAAGGAGCGGCTTTGGTAGTCAGCCATGGCCAGCAGTACTTGTATTTTTGCGAGCGTACGGGTAACACAGAGGTGTCCAGCCATCAGGTCGTCGTGTAGGGTCTGGAGGACCTCTGGTCTCACTGAGGACATCTGGTCTTTTAGCTTGCAACTACATTTAGCCCAAACGAATCATAACCCTGAGAACAGGTTCTCAGTTAAGCTGTAGGCCGGTGTGTACAGATTCAAGTGTACGTTAGAGAACCCCAGGTGGTCAAAATTCCCGGAGCCCTACACTACGGCGTCTCTCATAATCATTTATTAATTTTGAGCCAGTATTCCCCGCATACCAATCAATCACTCAATTAATCAGATTCCCGGTGAAAAACAAAACAATTACTTTTATGTTGTTCATTTGGACATGAATGTCAAACGAACGCAACAAATTTACGTACAACCGACAAACGACTCGCGAAGTTGATATGGTTGATTCAGTGCAGGTTGCACTGTCCTATTTTCTATGCTCAGAGCATGCTCTCTTGAAGTTTCTGGCTACAGGCCATACCATAAGTTAATTGCGCAATCGGTATTATCTTGGTAGGCTTGAAAAAATTGTACAAAAGCTGAACACATTTTGATTTTCCACGATTATTGCTACGAGCAGACCACATCAACTCATGTCGAATGTAAAAAAAAGAAATAAGAAAATTGACTTCGAGATGACATGTTGAAAGCAAACGCGTTTAAAAAACAGACAAAAACTTATATCATCTGAACACATGAGCAATTGTGTAGGCTGTTGCAGCGGGAGCCGGTATGGTTTTTTTTTTTGAACACTGAGGGAATGAAGAAGTATACGAGAGAAAATTGTGCGAGAGAAAAAGGTTAACAAACGTTCAGAGTTCCTCTCGCGTCGGTTTTTTTTTTTTGAAGGCTGAATTTTCCAGGCCAATAAAAGCAAAATCAAGCGCCCATCAAACATTTTTCATAAGTTCAGGCTAACAAGGCATATGTCGAATCTATTGTAGCGAACGAAAAAACGTATTCGGGCAGCAAAAAGACGAAAAAAGACTAGAAGTCTACGCTGCTTCAATTATATTCCATAAAGCGCACTGTATCTGATCCTGTCCTAGCCTTCTGAGTAACGGCTTTCTCAAATTAAAAAAAAAAGTTCCCCTGGCAAAAAGACATACCTCTGAAGGGTGCAGGCACAGGATCATTACTGAAGTGCCCGAACGCTGAAAAGTCTTGAAAGCCAGTATACCTTTGAGATCATTGAGAAGGGGTTCGTTGGCAGTACACAATTTACGATGAAAAGTGCATGAAGACACATGAGAAGCAGGTACAGTGTAGGGTGCGGCCTCTCCTTCATCATAATGAATTATTGTGAGCCATACAATTTTTGGTAGCATTACTTCCCCCACAAGTGTGTGGCATTCTGCAAACAATTTACCGATGAGCACTCTTCATTGATTGATTGATTTGTGGGGTTTACGTCTCAAAACCAAAATATGATTAAGAGAAACGCCGCAGTGAAGGGCTCCGGAAATTTCGACCACCTGGGGTTCTTTAACGTTTACCCAAACCTGAGCACACAGGCCTATAAAATTTCCGCCTCCATCGAAAATGCAGCCGTTGCAGCCGGGATTCGATCCCGCAATCTGCGGGTCAGCATCCGAGTTCCTTGGCCATTAGACCACGGCGGCAGGGCGATCAGCGCTCTTCATACAACTTCAAAATTTTTTTGTAGTTTTATGTTCTAATACTCCGATGTCATTGACTTCGCGCACCTCCTATTGCGTTTAGAGAGGTTATTCAGAAGGGGTGTCAAAGTTTTTTAATAAGAGCCAGAAAAAAAATGCAAGCATCAGCACGAAGTGAATCATTGAGAGAGAGAAGAAGCACTGCAGATCGTTTTTACCATAATTCAACCGTGACATTGGTTACTCGCGCATGTAGAGGAGTGACAATGCGTGTGTATGTCACTAATATTAATATGTTTGTTTGATTATTATTGTCTCCCTTACAACCCGAGAACACTTGCAACTTCGGTCAATTCGCCGCGACAATTCGCCATGCAGCCTCACTCTGATTTGCAAGCGCATCACATATCTACGCTGCAATTTACGGGCACAGAGTAAATGACAGCATATTCATTGGTTGAATGATGGAGAGTGGAGCGAATCCGGGTGCGCATGCCGCTGCTGCACCGCTTCGGCCTGCCGTTCTCGTACGCCGAGATCTTGTCGGCGCCATCGCGCAGCTTTTACGACACGCTTCTGTCTCGCGCACTCACGCATTGGGGTTCTGTCTTCGAGCGCGAGCCGCCGCCGCCTTGCGCGCACGCCGCTCTGCAGCCCTGTTCACCCGCCAACCTTCTGAATGTGCACGCGCGCCAAAACGGCTTCTCTTTTACTACACAAAGTCCTCTGGCGTACGGTGCCGGCGACGAACACGCGATCGCCAACGAATGTGAGTACTCATGCCGATCAGCAAAAGTTATCTTTGCCACTGCTCAGTGTAAGTTTTAGAGCGCTTTGCAGAACCTTGTTCTTGCCTCGAATGATCGACAAATAAATTATTGTGTATTTCTCAGCTGCATTGCATTCGACGAATGGGCTGCCTCATAGTCTACTGAATACTATAAGGTGTAAACTTAGATGGCGACTTCAGTATAAATGAGGAACGTAATTTTGGCCCCACGAGGTTATTTAACCCGCATCTGTGTTTAGGTACTCAGTCGTGCTTACTCTCGGCCCTCATCAAACTACGGTAACTGCCATCGGCAATCAAGTCTATGACTTTTGAATATATGTCATTCAGTCACCGCGGTAGACGATAAGTGCTGCACATTTATTTTGTATACGTTTCCTGAATGCATTCTTTGGCTTGTATAAGCTGTATACAAAACAGCTGTCCTTACACGCGCAACGAAGAACGCAATGACACTGACTGGAATAACTTACTTTGATGGCAACTCTGTGTGCACCTTACAGCTTATCTTAGAATTGAGGACCATTTATTTAAACTTATCTGCATTGTGAACGCCCACAGTCACCTAGGATCTGCTTTTTCAGCATCGTCCACCTTCGTTGTATTAGAACAGAGCGAGCTTAAGCCAACGCTAGTGCTCACATGTCTTACCCCAGTTTCATAAGGCCGGCTGGCTGCTGATGTGCCCGTTCACGCAGGTGAAAGCGAGTGCTAAACAAGAAGAGTATACATGAAAAAGAAGGAGAAGGCTCTATGTTAGAGCCATCATGAAAGCCCACCGAATAGTCCACCTTTCACACCGGCGCAGCGATCTAGGGACGTCACCACTTCATTCACTGTGAACTGAGACGAAGTGAAGCACAGCAGTCGACTACAGTGTGCTACTCTAATCTGCGTTTGTACATTCACCTACACACCAGACATCGACTTTCTAGCTCTGTTTTTAGCAAAGCTATAGATATTTCACGTTGTTGGGAAACCCTCAATGGTCATTAGACCCTCAATGGTCATTATGGAATGAAAGATGAACACTTATACTATAGGGCTTAATATTATCGCGTGTTACAAAAACAAAATGCTGGCTGTATATAGCTTATATGTAGTCATTTGCTTTAGAGTTGGAGTTTGTTTATTTTGATTATCGCAGAACACCACCTGTTGACTGTGCAGATACCTTTGGCGTATTTGTTTCTGTCCTCCTATACTTTTTCGCTCATAAATCAGCTTGGTGGCCCCCATTTTCAAACTCGATTAGGCATCTTAGACATATCGTTAAGCTATAGCTTCCAACCACCTCCCGCATATTACGAAAGCCCTTCATTATAGCAATAGGTATCATCGTTAGCAATATTGCTTTTGAAGTACAAAATTTTAACTTTCTTTCAGATCTATCAATTTGATCGCGTTTTATCGCGTAATCGCCGTTTGACAGCAAGCCATAAAGTAGTGATGAATGAGGCCTCTGGTGCTCTTATCACTGTATATAATTAGAGATAATGAGCGAAGTCGAGGCCATATGCGTCCTATGTTCAGACTTCCTCACTAATGTTATTTTTGCTTGGAATCCAAGTAAGTCTTTTTATGACACATTTATTCTACGCGTTCTTTCAGCGGCAACTTTGGCTTATATTTGCAGGAACCCCAGCATGCCTAATATATTAGAAAAATGACGGCATTTCACTGTTCACGCCAAAACGAGCAGACACCATTTAACAGCCCCCTGCTTGCTGCTTTCATTCATTTCTGTAAAAAAAAAAGTGCAGCCATTAAAATTGGATGGCTGCTCGCCTCGCGGTACTACACGTCTATTTGGCGATGCTAGCATAATGTGGGCGTATGAAAGTATGTTTTACAGAGGGGGGGGGGGGTGCGTTGCGCATCGCAGGCATAACGAAAGAAAAGGCCCACAGTGTTTGAGTACTTTGTGTGAGACTTGAAGACGCAAGCTCGTCTGCGTAACATTGAAAACCTGCGAAACTCCATGATTCGGGATCAGGTTGTTTTTTATACAAAAAGAAAACGTACGAGAGCAGCTGCTGAGACGCCCGAATCTCGCGCAACAGAAAGTGGAAAAGAATTGCAAGGCTGCAGAAGCAACAGCAGCGCAGCAAGAACTATGGCGACGGGACCATCAAGTACATTCGATTCGGAAGTTTTCCGTGCCAGGAAGCCACCATCACGGAGAGAGTCAAAGAAACAACGATGCAATGAAGCCACCAGACTACATAGGTCCCAGATGCGCACTAACAGCCCGCGGGCCAAGAAAGTGTCCTGCGTCCCGCGGGCGTAGAGCGCGGCCACGGTTGTGTAGAGCGTGCGAAGAGCCAGGTATTCGCTCCGCGGGACGAAACCTCAACGCAGTTTCGGGCTCTAATGTAGTCAGCCTGATAGCTAGGCTGCACATGCTTCTGAACAGCACTTCAGAGCCCGGAAAATGTGCCTCGAGGTTTGCTCCGCGGAGTGAAACCGGGCTCCTCGCGCGCTCTACACGCCGTGGTCCGCGGCTGTACTTGCTGCTACTGCCAGCGGATGAACACTTCGCAATTTACTACAATATAGAAAGTCAAGGTTAACGAGCTCACTGGCATAAGCAGAATGCTTGACGTGTTGAAATGTGTCCATGAGCAAGCAAGGTCAGGCGCCATGAACCGCTTGTTCGCGCGAACGTGGCAACATGTCAGTAAGATTTCATGTTGACGACCGGCTCCCAAGCAAACATATTCCTGTGGGTTTGGTTATTAAGATGCAGCCAAAACCATCACTAATGTCCAACTGGTTAATACCACGTTTCTACGGTGGCAACAAATCAAATACTGCGGCAACATAATCATAGATGTTACCTCAACGGGCACACCGCAGTCCTCCAATTCTTCGTCGTATCGTAAAAGTCAGCAATTTTGGGACTGAAAGCTTGTGAATACCATCAACTGCTTTCACGCCCAGTGCACAGTGTAGAAAAAATGGCATGCGAAAGAAGAGTAGAAGGAATTTCTCCACCTTTTCAGTGGCACGGGATGAGGCAAGCGCCGTTACCCACATGGACTCCGTGCTGTCCGGTGGTCCAACCAGCACGGCGGATTCCGCTAGGCTTTCGAGAACCGCTGCGTGAAGAGCTGGAACGTATGGAACGACGCGGCATCATTGCAAGGGTGGCCGAGCCGGACAGATTGGGTGATTCCTCGCGTGCTAGTACTAAGAAGAATGGAAAGCTTCGGGTATGCGTGGATTCGAGGCGAATTAACGAGTGCATAAAAGGAGAACAGATATGAAATGCCGGCGAGGCCTGGAGGACATAGAAGCGAAACTAGCTGACGGCAAAAGTATTCACTCGTCTCTTGCTAACGCTGGTTTTCACCAGATACCACTGCATAAAGAAATTTCAAAAAATTTGCACGTTTGCAACGCCTTTTGGGCAATACCGCTTCTTGAGGCTACCGTTTGGCATTTCTTCAGCATGGGATTTTTTCCAAAAAGCTTCGAATGAATTGTTTGAGAATTTGCCAGGTGCAAAGGCGTTTGCTGATGACGTGATAATCTGGAGCTCATCAATACAGGTGCACAATCAACGACCGAAGTCTGCCTTGCAAGCAGCAGAACGAGCCAGACTGACTTTTAACGCGACCAAGTGTGCACTTCGTGTCAAGGAAATAAAATTGCTAGGTGACGTAACTAGTTCCGAGGGCATCAGACGAAATCCTAATCAGGTGCAGGGCAGGAAGCAAATGCGAAAGAAAAAAGACGAACAAGGAATTCAAAAATACTGGGCGTCGCAAACTATTTCAGTAAGTTCTTGCCATCTCTGGCTGAGAAAACGGTGCTGCTGCGGAGCTTCTTAAGGCTCGACACAGAATTTGAATGAACAATAGACCACACTAGAGAATAGCCGATGCTGTGTGATAGCATGTGTCGCCAGCCTTTGCTATCACTGTTTGACCCAAAAAAGGACACCATAGTGTCATGTGATGCGTCGCAAAACGGAGAAGGTGTTGTCTTGCAACAGTGTGAAAACAACACGTGGAAGCCTGTTGCATACGCATCGAAGTCGCTCGCCGAATGCGAACAAAAGTATTCGCAAATTGAAAAGGAAGCCATCGTTATTGTGTATTGGTGCGCGAGATTTCACCATTTCACATACGGTAGGAAGATTATCGTGGAAACAAACCACCGCCCACTGATAAGGATTTCTCTCAAAAAGCAATCGGAGATATGCCACCAAGGCTTCAACTTTTTTTTGCGTCTACTTCGATACGACTTGGAAGCTACGATTATTGCAGGGAAACACCTCCTGTTGGCCGACATGCTATCCCGGGCGACTGTCAACTGCAACAAGAATGCCACCGATGCAGAGGTACACGCCGTGAGCATGCTTTCATCCTGTGTCATCAAGAGGACCTGACAGCGACTTGCCGAAGAGACAAGTAAGAATAAATATCTGGTAAAAGTTATAGAAAGTCTGGGAAGAAACCCACCAATCCATGGCCAGCTAGCACCATTTAACAAAGAGCTCTCCCAGGTGCAAGGTGTTTTATTAAAAGAATGCAAAATTGTGATTCCCTCTAGCATTAAGCATGAAATTATTTCACAAAATTCACCAAGGGTTCTTGGCATCACGAAGTGCAAGTGCGGGCTCGTGTATAGCGTTTTCTGGCCTGGAATAGAGTCGAGACATTCAAGACTTTGTACAAAAGTGAACAGTGGGCAGAAATTTCGACTACAGCCAGCCTCGTGAACCATTGTGGATGCGTCCGATACCTGAGCAAGGATGGTGCCGAGTAGTCTAGATATTTTCCACTACGGCGGCAAGACTTACCTGTGTTTCTACGATGCATTTTCAAACTTTCTGAGGTATAAATGCTCAAAGATGCATCTGCTCTCACGTATATCCAAGCGACAAGTGCCTTTTTCCCCCGATATGGTATACCAACGGAGGTTTCTCCGACAATAGACCATCTTTCTCGAGCAAGTCTTTTGCCGCCTTCGCACGAGAGTAATGACTTTCGGCATATCACTTCTAGCCCTGGCTATCCGCAGTCTAACGGTTTAGCAGAAAAGGGGGCACAATTAGTAAGCAGATTTTAAAGAAAACCGATGAAGCAAAGCGCGACTTTTGGCTGGGGTTTGCTTGCTTACAGCACAGCAACACGTGGAAGGCAGAGCGGCACCGGTGGAGCTTCTCCAGGGAAGAAAACGGAGGATAAGCGTACCTGACTTCGGAGGCGATCCATGTCTGGCGCATTGTCAAGCATCGCCAGAGAGACAACTAGAGGCGTCCTCTGTCAGCTCTGAGCGCAGAGATGTGGTCCGTGTGATGAAACATTCGTGGGACAACAAAAGCGCGGGTAGTGGAACACTGCCCACAACCTAGATCAAGTGCTTGATGGGGCTGGTTGGTGCTGCGTGGTAAACGAAGAAAGTGCTTCGTCGTTTGCGCTGTTAAGCACTTCTTCGTTTACAATGGGGTTCCAGAAGAGGGGAAAA
Organism: Rhipicephalus microplus; assembly: GCF_013339725.1. Lineage (NCBI taxonomy): Eukaryota > Metazoa > Arthropoda > Arachnida > Ixodida > Ixodidae > Rhipicephalus > Rhipicephalus microplus. The sequence goes on from NW_023611278.1 coordinate 30,626, forward strand.
TCCTCTGGCGTAACAGGAAAGATTTGTTGCCGACCAGAGAACGTTTTGTGTGTAATTTTTCAGAAGACAGCAAAGTCGACAATGGGGATGAGCCACCCAGCAGCTGAGAAAGTACATCAGCACAACAACGGTTTGCCTCAACTAGGGTGATGGCGACGAACGTCTCAACACTATAAAGATCACATAGTCGACATAGAGCACCCAATCGTATAAGATACAACAGTAACCTTGAATAAGTTCTTTAAGCGAGTTTTGGGGTACATACCACTAGCATTGTACTAACACTTTACTTACAGTGTACTAACATAGCTCAGGTGGTGCGAAGTTTTGTTGTTAATTATTTTTTGTTTGTCTGTTTGCTGGTTTATTTGGAAAGCAGAAATTGGCAGATCCCACGTGAAGTGGGGATCGATGATAGGCGAAGCGTGAATGAAAAAGACTGATATGTCCCTTTAAAATCAGCACAACGTTACGAGGCGGAGGTAAATTGTGTCGTACATGACTTCCATGTCATGGTTAGTATATTTGGACATGTCATTTACCTTCTTCATCTATTAACGTCACGTAATACCAACTTTGGTATATGTCGAGCTAGAAAATGGCCGTGAGCACATGCGCTATGAACGTAGCATGTAGCCATGCTTTACATGACACGCATATCATAAGCATTATGTTTGGACATGTCATTTACCTGTGTTGTCCATTAACGTCACGTGATACCAAACGTGGTACATGTTGAGCTAGCGAAATGGCCGCAAGCGCATCATGACCTTGGTATATTGTCATACCGTTACATGACACGCGTATCATGATTATTATGCTTGCACCAGTCATTTACCTTCGTCATCCATTAACGTCACGTAACACCGAATTCGTATATGTGGAGCTAGCGAAATGGCCGCGAGTTCATCATGAAAGGCCCGATATACTCCGACGTAAAGTTGACGAGCACACAGGCTTCGCGCAGTCAGGCTACGCTAGCAAAATGCGAGCACACTATAGTCTGACGGCAGGCGCGACGGGCGCGACCAGCGTCTGTCGGAGCGTCCCGGCGGCAACCGGTGCGAAATGCAACAGGCTGCCTTTCGCGCCAATGACTTTACCCAGCTCTACCCAGACAGCACTGCGTCTGCCTTTCTTCGTGATGAAGAGACGCCGTGTGCACTCAAACACGTATGCGTCAAAGCAACGCAGTGCGGAGTGCGATCGGCGCCTGGCGTGGCATCGCCGGCGTGACGCGATGAAACGAACGCCGGCACGCACGCACGCCGGTCACGTCAAAATGTATTGGCGCCTCGAGTGTTGCATGTAGTCATGTTATTACATGACACGCATATCATGAATGAGTATCATGTCTACTTAAGTAGCGCACCTTCGTCATCCGTTCACGTGACGTAATACCAAATTTGGCATATGTAAAGCTAGTGAAACGGCGGTGAGCGCATCATGAGTGTCGCATGTAGTCATGTTGTTACATCACACGTATGTCGTAATTATGTTTGGACGTGTCATTTCCCTATGTTGTCCGTTCGCGTCACGTAATACCAAATTTGGAACATGTGAAGTTAGCGAAACGGCTGTGAGCACATCACGAGCGTAGCCTGTAGTCATGTTGTGACATGAAACGCATCTCATGATTATCATGTTTGCACTGCAGTCACATACCTTCTAAATCTATTCATGTCCCGTAATCCTATATTTGGTATATGTGAAGCAAGGAAAACGGCCGTGAGCACATCATGAGCACGGCATGTAGTCATGTTGATACATGACACGCATATCATGATTCTCATGTTAGGGTCTGTCGCTTGTGTTCGCCATGCAGTCATGTCATGCCATACCAATTTTGAAACTTCTTATGTCAACAAAACCACCGCAAGAGCAGCAAGACCATGAAATGTATATCCTCACATTCAAGGCATAAATGTCATAATTTTCATGTTATGACCAATCACTTATGTTCGACATACGTTCATGTTAAAGTATAAGTTTGGTATCGATACCATTGTCGAAACTGCCAGAAGAGCTAAAAGTCGTAAGCGGTTAGATAGATAGATAGATAGATAGATAGATAGATAGATAGATAGATAGATAGATAGATAGATAGATAGATAGATAGATAGATAGATAGATAGTACGCTCAAAGTCACCGAAGTTTGCTTACAAATGCTTCGCATTCAAAAAATGTACCGAACACGTGGCACGTGGCGCACGATATGCGCATGAACTGTTAAGAGATGTAGATGATACGCACGAATTCAGCGCATATATAACCAGCTCACGTTCAATAAATTGAACTTTTCCACCACCAGCCACCCGGCGTAATGCGTCATTGATACAGCATGGACAAACGCAGGGACAGACACACGAATGGACGCACGAGAGGACGGACGGATGAATGAACGAACGGACGCATAAACGGATGCACGAATGAACGGACGGACTGGTGGACGAGCAAACGGACGGACGCATGGGTTCACGAACGGACGAACAGATGAACCGACGGACGCACAGATGGTTGCGCGAGAGGACGTACGGATGGACGCACGGACGGGTAATGGACGGAAGGACGCATGGACGGATGCACTAATGGACGGACGCATGAATGGATGGAAGCAAGAACGCATACTGCCGGAATGACGGACGCTGCGCCCCACTCATCAAATTCACTTCTGAATATAGTGTAATTTTTTATATTTATCATACTACAAGTAACTTCTTGTAGTATCAAATTATTTGCATTCTTTAGCATATATGCATTTCGTTATATGTTCAAGTACCACCGTCTAAGACCGGTTTCAAGAACAAACGAGGGGTGGCTACATACTATTACGACGGGACGCTCAGGCCATGCCTTTTAAAGGGGCTCTGCAACACTTTTTGAGCATGGTCAGAAAACGCTGCCGATCGGTAGTAAAGGCTCCTGACAACTAAAATATTGCAGCGTAACATGAGGCCCGGATAAGCTAAATATTGCAGCGCTACATATGAGGCCTGTAATACGCAATAATTATCGAAGTGAGCTAAAATGTGCGTTCCCTTCTCCCGGCAAATGACGGAAGATGCTCAAACATTACGCGTAGCAAAGCCCATAATCTAGTAACGTTGGCAAAGCCATCTGTAAGCTATTGGCTGATTTGAACAAGCAGCGCTCGGTCGTTACAGAGATCGCCGTGGAAGGCCGTGACATGTCCGCGTGTGCGCGCGCGATCACACTAAAAAAAGCCGTGCATTCACAAGGAAAAAAAGGAAAAGTGCTGAAGGTCACGAGGCATGCGTGACGTATTTCTTTGCCCCTTTCATCCCTCTCTGCTTAGCTTCCAGCGCTTTCGTCGGGACGAGAGAAGAGAGAATGCATTGGCAGCGTGCGACAAATATTGTAACTCCGCTCGTACAACGCGGATTCTCAAATTTTTATGGCGTTAAATTCGTGAGGAAATGAACTCTTCCAGTGAATGCATTCCATGGTTACTTGAAAAAGTGTTTTAAGGCCCCTTCAAGGAGCTTCATTCTAAAACACGGTCTTTTCGAGCCAACAAGCGCACCAGCACGTCAGACAGACAATCGCTAAACTTGGCAATCTATGTTTGTCGAGCGACGACAGCAGCGTAGGCACGTCTGTGCAGCGAAACAAGACTGTCTAAGCGGAGTGACGTCGAAGCCCCCACAGAAAGAGTTAGCGGGCCTGAAATCACCTAAGTGGCATTGGTGTACCCAACGCCGACCAAAATACACGTGGGAGATGAACGTATGAGCGCGGGTCGCGACGAGCGCGGTGCCGAGCTAGGGAGGCGGTCATGTAGGCTCCCTATGCTATAATAATAATAATAATAATAATAATAATAATAATATAATAATAATAATAATAATAATAATAATAATAATAGTAACGTGGATTGCAGTTAATTGCCATTATAGATGAAACGCGATTTGCTTCTGCTGGCATTCTGCTGTATTCGGAGAGCACCTTCACACATTCTAAGTCTAGGCCGTCATTTAACGCAAGGTCCACATATTCGTGCAGTAGCTACGCTGCTCGGCCGCCAATCCGAAGGTCGTGGGTTCGATGGCGGCCGTGGCAGTCGAATTCAGATGGAGGCGAAATGGTAGAAGCCTGTGCACTGTGCGATATCAGCGCCCATTAAAGAACACCAATTGGTCAAAATCTCTAGAGCTTTCCACTACGACAACCCTCATAATCATATCGAGGTTTTTGAGACGTAAAATCCCAAATATTATAATTATGTGTTCTTATGCTGCATATTCCATCTGATGAATCGTCACCTACACCCTTCTCAGGCACAAAAGCACCCTTAGAGCCTATTTTAGGGTGCTATCTAGGCAAGCACCCAAACAAATGGGTGCTTTTTTTTCAATCGACCATTTATGGGTGTTAAAGGGTGTTGGAAAGGGTGCTTTCTCGTAAAAGCACCCTTTTTACACCCTTTTGGGTGTAAACATTTTTACTGTGTACGCACAACACGAACAAAATATTCGCTCCTTCATGATAACGAAATATGAGTGCACAAAGCTTGGAGCCAGAGATTTCCATGAACAGATGACGAAAGAGTTTATCAGCCTGTGGCGAGGAAGAACAAAAGGATGATGCAAAAGTTTATCAGCCTGTGGCGAGAAAAAACAAAAGAGAGATAAAATTGGCTCATAAAAGATGGCGGGCTTAAGCGAATGGCATATTATCGTGAAATGCTCTACTGACTCCTTCCCCCAGGGACGTTAATAATTTCCTCTAAAATTTCATGTGATACATCAAGACAGCCCTATCAAGCAGATCAAGTGCTTTACACAAAAAGAGGAGTGTAAGTACGCAAAAGTGAGCAAACAGGCTAGGCATTTATAATATAACACTTAGGTTTTTTGATGAGCTGTTCGTTCATATCGATGCACGTCTTTTCGTTTATCACTCATGAGTCGCTTTTTCAGTGCGTATATATACATCGCCATTCTTTGTTTAAAGAAAAATATTGTTTATTTTTTAACAATGTGGCTAAGCAAACATATAAGGGGGTTTCACATTGACCAATATTATTAAAATCATTCGCAAAATAAATATTCAGGCAGTAATTTATGGTTCGCTGTGCATGTGGTATTTCTGTGTTTTGCGTTTCGTAAATTCTATGCATGTGTTCTACTGTTAAGTATATCAAAATGTTAACAAAAAATATGCAAGTATTGCTTGATGGAAAGTAGATGTGACGGAAGGGAGAAGTATAGAGCAGCCCACTTGATCACGGCACATAATAGTCAGCCCTCTACTCGGGCCATTTTTAGACCAGCGGTCTTCAGCCATGGGCGTAAATAATCTCTAGCTGCGAGAATCTCGAAACGATTGTGAGTACTCATCCCGATAAGCAAAAGTTATCTTTGCCACTGCTGAGTGTAAGCTTTCGAGTGCTTTGCAGAACTTTGTTCTTGCCTCGAATGATTGACAAATAAATTATTGCGTATTTCTCAGCTGCATTGCATTCGACGAATGGGCTGCCTGATAGTCTACTGAATACTATAAGGTGTAAACATAGAAGTCGACTTCAGTATAAATGAGGAACGTAATTTTGGCCCCACGAGGTTATTTAACCCGCATCCTTGTTTAGGTACTCAGTCGTGCTTACTGTCGGCCCTCATCAAACTACGGTCACTGCCATCGGGAATGGAGTCGATGACTTTTGAATATATGTCGTTGAGTCACCGCGGTAGACGATAAGTGCTGCACCTTTATTTTGTATACGTTTCCTGAATGCATTCTTTGGCTTGTATAAACTGTATACAAAACAGCTGGCCTTACACGTGCAATCAAGAACGCAATGACACTGGCTGAAATAACTTACTTTGATGGCGACTCTGTGTGCACCTTACAGCTTATCTTAGAATTGAAGACCATTTAGTTAAACTTATCTGCAATGCGAACGCTCACAGTCACCTAGCATCTGCTTGTTCACCATCGTCCACCTCCGTTGTATTAGAACACAGCGAGCTTAAGCCAACGCAAGTGCTCACATGTCTTACCCCAATTCCATATGGCCGGCTAACTGCTGATGTGCTCCTTCACGCAGGTGAAAGCGAGTGCTAAAGAAAAAGAGGATACATGAAAAAAAAGGAGAAGGCTCTATGTTAGAGCCAACACGAAACCACACCGAATAGTTCACCTTTCGCACCAGCGCAGCGATCGAGGGACGTCACCACTTCATTCACCGTGAACTGAGACGAAGTGAAGCACAGCAGACGACTACAGTGTGTTGCTGTAATCTGCTTTTGTACATTCACCTACACACCAGACATCGACTTTCTAGTTCTGTTTTAGCAAAGCTATAGATATTTCACGCTGTGGAGAGACCCTCAATGGTCATTATGCATTACTTCTTCCAAGCGTACTCCTGGACAATGGGTAGCCCAGCACTTGAGTTCTGCTAGGTAACCAGCAAACGCCATTTTACTGTGCTCATTTACGGGTAGGGCGTAGCATTTTCGAGGCAGCGTGGTAGCAGCTATTTTGCTCCAATTTTATTGAAAAGTCAGCGAGGCTAAATCTATGGTTCTGTCACCCAAATCAATTCTCGTTCCCGTGTCTTGTTTCAAACCTTTTTTGTCGTGACGCCTGGTCAAACACTTTGTGTAGCATTGTTTTGGTAGCTGCTAGCATAGTAAAATGATAGCTTTTTGTTTCCTCACTTGTGCATCACTTTGGTTTGACGTAAAAATATTTTTAAAATAAATGTTCATTTTCGAGCAAGAAAGTCATTTTTGTAACATATAAAGAAAAATAGTAAATATAGTATGAATGCCCGGCACAGAGAAACACATTTTGCTTTACGAAAAATTTAAAAATCAGTAATCAAGCGCATCTTCGAACAAATTTTTCACGAAACAGGCAAAGCTGCGGTATGAAAGATGAATGCTTATACTATAGGGCCTAATATTATCGCGTGTTATAAAAACAGAATGCTGGCTGTATACACCTTATATGTAGCCATTTGCTTTATAGTAGGAGTTTGTTTATTGTGATTATCGCAGAACACCACCTGTTGACTGTGCAGATACCTTTGGCGTATTTGTTTCTGTCATCCTACACTTTTTCGCTCATAAATAAGCTGAGTGGCCCCCATTTTCAAACTCGATTAGGCATCTTAGACATATCGTTAAGCTATAGCTTCCAACCACCTCCCCCATATTACAAAAGCCCTTCATTATAGCAATAGGTATCATCGTTAGCAATATTGCTTTTGAAGTACAAAATTTTAGCTTTCTTTCAGATCTATCAATTTGATCGCGTTTTATCGTGTAATCTCCTTTTGACAGCAAGGCATAAAGGAGTGATAAATGAGGCCTCTGGTGTTCTTATCGCTGTATATAATTAGAGATAATGAGCGAAGTCGAGGCCATATGTGTTCAATGTTCAGACTTCCTCACTAATGTTAATTTTTGCTTGGAATCCAAGTAAGTCTTTTTATGACACATTTATTCTACGCGTTGTTTCAGCGGCAACTTTGGTTTCTATTTGCAGGAAGGCTCAGCATGCCTAATATATTAGAAATATGACCGTGTTTCACTGTTCACACCAAAACGAGCAAACAACATTTAACAGCCCCCTGCTTGCTGCTTTCATTCATTTCTGTAAAAAGCAAAGTGCAGCCATTAAAATTAGATGGCTGCTCGCCTCGCGGTACTACACGTCTACTTGGCTATGCTAGCATGCTGTGGGCGTATTAAAGTATGTTTTACATAGGGGGGGGGGTGCGTTGCGCATCGCAGGCATAACGAAAGAAAAGGCCCACAGTGTTTGAGTACGGCATACCGGGCATGCGGTAAGCAGCCGCAATATTTGACGCTAATGCGTTCCAGTACGTCTTGATTTACATTACATGAAACATCAAGAAACTGCTGCGATACGTTGCCATTCACTTCAGGCTCATGCACTGGTTGGTCAATTGTAAATGTCGAACCACACTACTCCGCTAATAAAATGGCTAATGAATTCTCAATTGTATTAAGAATCCTGGTTGACATTATGACCTCATTCAAACCGTATGCTTAAACTAATGACCAATGAACATTCACACCTTTACCCCAGCTGCGCAAATTCCAACGATTGCATGTTGTCACATAGCATTTTGTCGAAATGTTTCTTCATAGACCCGCGTTCTCGCATCGAAACCCTGTACGGGCTCTGAATGAGTGGCCTGGCACTTTCTTCTGTTACGATTCGGTGCTCCGCGACGGGGGTCTTTCAAATTCTCGATGATGATGAAAAGCTGTTTTTGTATTTCAGTAGCAGGTTTCGGAGCTGTTCTTCTTGATGTATCGGAAGGCTCGGAATAATGTCGAAAGCCGGTCGAAGGGCTTGAGTCATGGGAGAGCATTCGACAGAATCGGTTACGGCGAAAGCGTTGCTGGCTTCCAGTAATTTTTCGATGTAGGCAACCATAGTACCTTACTTCTTGGCTTGTACTCGTAGCTGAAGTTCGGGAGCATCATTGTTGCATTACCTTCCCGCAGCTGGGCTATTTCTCTGGCGATGAAAACTTCGTGGTTGATCAGCAGTTGCTGGTTGCCTTCAACGACTTCTTGCATGCCGGTTCATTCTTTAGTGCAGACAGAAATCTTCACGCTGGAGCAAGAAGGAACGGTGACTAGGTCTTCTTGCACACTCAAGACGTGCCTTCCTGATAACGTGTGTGGTGCCAGTGATTTTTCTGTGGATATCGTTATTGCCTCCGACATTAGGTGGAAGACGGTGCCGTGTTTACTTAAGAAGTGCATCCCCAGTATCAAATCCCCGAAGGAGTGCTGTAGAATGAGAAAGGTGGCGAGGTAAGTACGGTTAAGGATGGTAACTCTTGCTGTGAAAACACCAGCTGTTGTTATTATATGACCACCAGTGGTCCGGATTTCAGGGCCTTTCCAAACAGTCTTCCCTTCCTTCAACTTGATCGTGAAAAGCCCACTGACGACGGAATAATCGGCCCCAGCCTCGACGAGAGCGGTGACGTTGTGGCCGTCGAGGTCGCTAGTTCATCTTTGTGCGTGGCGGTTTGGTCGTGGCGTCGGGTCACGGCTACGTCAGTTTGCTCGAATGCTTCGACGTGGCGTCGTCAGGTTGCCTTTTGGCCGGGAAGTATCTACTTCAGAGCTCTGTCTGCCTATCGGTGTATTACCTTGCTGTCCTGTCGTCGTCGGCAGCGGAGGGTCTTCGTCGGTTGTTCGTCGTACAGCAAGCGCACCTCCATCGGCTGCTGCCCTTAATTTTCCGAATAGAGGCTCCTGGAACGGCCCCTGTTGGGGCTGCTTTAGTGTTGTCGCCGATGACTGGACCTGTAAGGTCCAGGTTATGGTAAACAGAAGGAACTTCGAGGTGCCCTTTCTGAAGTGGTCAGCTGGTCAGTGATGTCTAATGGTCAGTCACCGTGCTGTGGGGGCAGTGCGTTCACGGTGAAGCCGCTAGGCCCATTTGGTGGTACTGGCAGCGGTGGTATGTGTGGCCAGCTTCTCCGCAGTGGAACCAAAGTGGAAGGTTGTCAGGAGCATGCCAAACATTGCTATTCCTCGGTACGTAGCGCTAGGAGGCACGTGGGTGGTGTGTCGTCGGTGGTTGCGGAGGCGGTTTCTGGCGACCAAAATGCGACGGCGTGGCCTTTTGACGTAGACGTGGGGGTGGAGCGTAGCGTTAGCCAGCAGCAGCGTACGTTCATCATGGCTTGGCGTTGCTGCTGCGTTGACTCAAAGATGACCAGCATTTGGTCAATTTCTTCTCTGACGATGTCTAGATTGACAAAACTTGAGGCTCGCACAACGGGAGCATTCAGCGAAGTGCTTCTCGCACTACGGCTCTCATGGTTTCACGTAGATTGTCGGAGCAAAGAGGCTGGATCTCTACACAGCCTAGCGTCGACTGGTGGTTGAATTGTTGTGTTCGCAGTTCTAGGACCCTTTTTATAGTCGTCGCTTATGAGACCAATTCTTGAACGTTCTTCGGAGGAATCTGCTTCAGTACCGCTAAAAGCTTTTGCTAAACTCCTCGCATGAAAAGGTGGACTTCCTTGTTCTCAAGTATTTTGGTGTGAAAGAAGAGTTTGATCATATCTTCCGTGAAGAGCGCCACGTTTTCCTTTAGCTGCTGCATGCGAGTTTCAAGGAGAACTTCTGCCTTCTTGCGGACCACACTTGCAAAAGTGGCAAGTAACCTGGCTTGACAAACGTCCCACGTTGTGAGTTTTCGCTCTTGGTTCTCAAACCGAGCCCGAACAGCGTCTAATAAAGTGAAATAGACATCCTGAAGCTTGTCATCGTCGGTCCAGTCCTCGAAGACGGCATCTCGGTCGAACCTTTCAAGCCAGTTTTCTGGAACCAGCGTACAAAGTTGGCGGCTCTTTGGAATGCTGGAGCAGGAATGGTGCAGGTGGCACAGGCGATGTCATTGTCACCGTGGTCAATGTCAACGTTTTGGTTTTCGAAGTATTGTGAGGTAAAAGCCCGTACTACGGTGGCAGGCCTTGTCACCTACGTCTAACATGCTGCTCCCGGCTGGCGTCCGGGTATTCTCCACAACGTTGGCTGTTTTCACGGCTTGATGGGGGTGTCCGATACTTAAAAGAGGCAGCGCCTACATTAGATGTCACGGGCTCGTGACGCAGACGAAGAAAGCAGACCATAGATCGAAGATAAAACTGTTTATTTGGGCTGAATTTATGGCCGAAAAACAGAAAGTAAGATTGAAACGATACACACTGGCATCGATAGCGGTGATCAAAGCGTTGGGCGGCAATCAAGTGACAAGTTGTAAAGCACGTTCGCAATTATACACGTGCCGTGGAATATTTTAGCGGTATCGCTAGTAGCCACGTAGGTTCCAAAATAATCTGTTATGTTAGCGATGTGGGCGTAATCTTAACGAAATTATCTGCTATAGTGCCGAAGCTTCTCAGACACTGCAGGCCCGGTTTGCGCTGAGAATTACGTACAGTGTAATGCGACCATAACAAACACTTGAGGAAGGATTGTGGCAATATTATATCACAGCACCTCACACTCAGGATGGCACGATGGATTCTGGAGGCCATACAATCAACTTATTCAAAAATGTACAAGGCAAAACCTGAAATCAGATGTTGGTCATTATGTGAAGACGCGTTATGAGTGTCTAATAATGAAGTCGGAGTGCAGACCTCCGATAAATAGAATGGCTTTGCAAGAATATTCAACCATACCATTCGATCTAGTTCATCTTGACTTCGCTGAAGCTAAGAAGAAATGTGAGGGCGTCAAAATAATGCAAGCTTTCATGCTATTGGTTGATGAGGGCACGCGCTTTGCAGCCCGAAAAAGCTGGAAGAGAAAACGCGAATTACGTAATAACACTGTTAGAGAAATATTGTCAAGCCCACCAAGGTCATCGTTGAAGACAATGGGCCCGCGTTTAGCAATCTCTACCTACGCAACAGGGCCAGTGAAAGGAGCATTGTGCTTTGATATCTAGCACTTTATAATGCTGAGGCCAATTCTCGCACAGAACGCATGATTGAAGACCTCAAAATCTATAAGAAATTGTACCAGGATTTCAAGGGAGGGTGGAAGAGTGCTTTGACGAGTGATTTGAGCTAAACCAGCGCAAGTAAGGCTGTGATGGCACATACATACTCCTAACTTTACTCTAAACAGTAATAATAAACAGTAATAACTTGTATTTATTATTGCTGATTCATATGAACCTTTAGAGTATGTATGAGCCAATATTGATTGATATGTGAGGTTTGACGTCCCAAAACCATCATATGAATATGAGAGACGCTGTTGTGGAGGGCTCCGAAAATTTCGACGACCTGAGTTCTTCAACGTGAATCCAAATCTGTGCACACGGACAACAGCATTTTCGCCTGCATCAAAAATGCAGACGCCCCATCCAGGATTCGAAGACACGACCTGCTGGTCAGTGGCCGAGCCCCTTGGCCACAATACCACCGTGGCGGAGAAAAATTGCGAAGCAGGAAGGACTTCTAAAGACGTGTTATACCAAACAAAGAGGGAAAAATCAGAGGAGGCGTCTATTTGAAATGTGATGTCATATTACCAATGTGAGGGGATCGGCAAGTGGTCCGGAGAGTGTAGCGACCCACATCACATACGTCAGCAGTAGATGCAAGGAGAAGAAGTCGACGAAATAGAGAAAAAAATACAGCAAAATGATGTTGTCACAATCACTGCTTGAAAAATTTCTATGTTATAACAATTAAGCCGCAGTTTGTCTTTTGTTTTTTTAATGGACCCAATCCAGAACTGAAACTACTTCAAATAGTGCTACATTGTCACACCCCGCCATGCTGGCCTAGTCACTCTGCTGCTCCCCCACAGGCACGAGATTAAATCCCGGCTAAGGCGGCTGCATTTTCGATGCAGGCGAAAATGCTGTAAGCCCTTGTGCTCAGATTTGGGTGCACGTTAAAAAACCCCAGGTGGTCGAAATTTTCGAAGCCCTCCACTACGGCGTCGCTCGTATTCATATGATGGTTTTGGGACGTCAAACCCCAATATCATTCAATATTATCTCATACATACTCTGAACGTTCAGCTGAAGCAGCAATAGTAACTTGCAAATTATTATTGTTTATTTTTTACTGTTTTAGAAGAAAGTTAGGAGTATGTATGTGCCAACAGAGCCTTACTTGAGCTAGTTTAGTTTCTGAATTTGGCTCATTTTGAAGAGAGCTCCTGAATAATGGTGCACTGTCTCCGGCAAAAAAGAGAATCTTGAATCGACGACACTTCTTCAACGTTTACAAGAGAATGAAAAATGCACCATAGCGTTTCAATGCGACGTTCCGAAATCGCAGACGGAAGACTGACTCATTAAAGTGCGCACTGCTGCCAAGGTTATTCTAAACGACAGCACTCGCTGCTTGTTGGAGGCCTGAAAAGAGCCGATCAGAATGAATATCTTCATTGTAAATAATTCATAGAGAGCATAAAGAGACTGTAATGAGTAGCGGTATCCAAAGACGCCTAAGCAGAGCAAAATGACTCAGCATAAGATTGACAAACGCACAATCAAGTGAAGACATTAGGTGCACTGTGTTGCACCCACTGAAAGTTTACAATTTAAGGATTAAGAAGAGTAATAAAGTGGCTCTTGTACACAGCTAATAAATGAGTACAACATTTGAAGAGCGTATACAAGAGCTCATGAAACTCAGGTAGATGCTTGTGCAGAGCGACATTGGATTCCTCAATCATGCCTTCAACGAATGATTGAAAGCCCGCGCTATTGATGCGTCAAGTAGGTCAAAGGAGAGCAATATAGATTATGGCGACAGCCGTAGTCACCGTTCTATTTTTTTAAACGCTGAGCAGAAACGCTGACATAGCATCTGGAATTGCGCCCCATTCTGAGTGACTTATTTGAAAGTTTTATTTATTTTATGGGTTGACCGCCCGGGCTGTCTCGCAGACCTGGGCATTAGGAGTATTCCCGAATTTACTAACCAATTTCCGAAGACGTCTTTTACCGACGGATCTGCTCGAGATATCGATGATTCGTACCTTGCATAAGAAATGGCGCTAAACCCTACATATTAAAGTACTCAGTCACGTGGTTCTTCTTTATGCATACCTGGGCATCGGTTGTTGATGCCCGCGGTAAATAGCAACCTACAGTAGTAATCATTCTGCAGAAGATGTCAAAAAGTTATTTAAAACATGTTTTTAAGCACGGTTAAATTGTTGTAGATTGAGGATAATTTTATTTAAAACGATACTTGAAAACGTACCAGCTTATTTGCAACCCTTTTCCTGAACAAACGCTAAAATATCATAAAATCATGAAAAAAAAAACTTTGCCGAGGAAAGAACAACTAAATCAGCTACACGAAAGTTTTCACGATCTGAGACAGCTTCATTAGTTTCAGGGTAGTTCACATCGAGACGTTATGCAGGAGCGCCCATTGCACTGGCTGTGCAGTTGTGCGTGAGCACACGCAAAAGTACTCAGAGATGGCGCTACGGGAATCTCTACAACGACCGCTCCCTCGCCTTTGCGCGTCGTACAGGCGCGTGTGCTCTCCTTCTCCCACCCACCCTCATCTCCCTCTCACTTCCAGCAGGCGCCTTCTCTAGAAGCCGCGCCTACGAATCAGCGCTGTGGGTGGCTTGACTCGGTTCCTTTTCCTTCCCCCACGCAACCGCGCTAGTGGGGAACAAGGGATGCGCGGCGCTGTATTGCCGCTGCGGCCCACGGCTCAGTAGCCGGCGGTCTGCGCTCCCGCTTGGTGGCTTCTGCTGCACTCTGCGTTGGAGGAAAGATTTTGTTGAGCCAAGTGACAATCGCCTGTTTTTGTCCTCTGCATTGACGAAACGTCCTTGCGTCTACTCAACTCGTCCAGCCACTGTCTACAGAGTAGTGATTTCGCATCGCAGGTGTCAAACCATCAGTGTCCGTAGCTCACCGTAATCTCTTCGGACGAACACCAGATGGTGATGTGTACAATATCCGTGATGAGATGTCCCGCGAGACAGAGCTTACCACCACGTCAAATGCATCCTCGACGTGCCATTTGAACTTCACTTTCTCGAGGCCATCGATTTGTGGAAGTTTCAATTAGCGCACGCTCGTGAACATTTTAAGCTACGTGGTTACTGCGACCGATGTGTAGTTATTGAACTTGGGAATGTGTGTATTGGCGTGTCTTTTACAAGTTGGATATAAGTGCTTCCCTGCTGCATCAACTGAGACGTGGTAAGAACACGGGGCTCAGAAAGTTATTTTGTAGTTACTGGCACCTTACTAATACAACATTTTAGTCGCTGCCAAACATGTTCTGGGTTTACTCAATGTTAATACGGATTCAATTTAGTAAAATTTGAGGAGATGATAGCTTTATTTTTTTTTCATGAAGCACTTTGCTTTGTCTAGGGTTAAAGTACTTGTATATTAAAAAAAACAATCTAACATTTCAAAAAGATTTTTTGGGCTAGTAGCTATGAGCTTGCTTTAAAAAAATGCGCCGCTTAGTAGCAGCAGTTTCTAAATTATCAATTTAATACTTTAGATATCGCTTTTTATTTTCATAACGAAGCATCAGTGATGTTTCGTGTATGCTTCTAATTTTTAATAGACAGGCTCGATAAATTTCCCCGACCATCTTGTGCTGACTTTGAATGGCGCGAGAAAGGTATAAAAACATTTAGGCGTCCCAGATATTCAGATGACCCTTCGAGCTGACACGATTGACTTAGAAGGTAAAGAAAATAACCTTTTTAATCTCACGTGTAGCATTTGGAACCGTGAAATTTAACAGAAAACTGTTTTTGCCGAAGCGGATGTTCAAAGTGCTGAAATTCAAATAGATGTGTTTCTATCCACATATTGATGAGTGATTGCGTACCGAGTAAAAAAGAGCACTTTAGTACAAGCAGCTTGACAGTTTTCTCATAAGTATACTTGAAAAAAAAATAGACTCCAGCTCACTTGGAAAGAAAATTGATAATGCCTGCGCAGCCTGTGAACTCAATGAAGAAACGCAGTCGCCCTCAACGTTGAAGTGCACAGTAATCTTCTGGTGGAATCTTCATCCGAGAACATGGCCTGGGAACTGTGGTGCACCGTGTGTAGAGCAAGCTGGACATTCGCTCGAGGGACCCTTTTGGTGCTGTGTATATCAATGGCTCCAGCGCCACTACTTTGGCAGTGTGACACAGTAGCGGCATTACCGGACGTCATACGCATAGGTAAGTTCACACATAAAACAACTCCTCCCTGGTTCTATTCTCGCTTCACGTCTAAGACACATCTCAGTGATTAAGCATCGTGAAGTTATCTTTGTCAAATATATTAAAGAAAAAAATTGTGAATACTGACTTTAAGCGATTACTTCGCTCATGTGCGCTAAGCTGTTCTCCGTGGGAAACTGCTCAGGTATGGAATGTAGGCTGCAATATACTAGGACCCTGATCGTAGACTCTGCATGCATTTCTTCTCACTATAACTTTCCCTCCCTCTTCCCTCTACACAGTGCACGGAAGCCTTCCAGGCTCAGCCCGGGTTGATCTCCCCGCCTTTCTCCTTATTCGTTTTCTCTAGCTGAGAACGAAGCTGGCCATCTGCTTGGAATTGTATATTACTTGAACCTATATTTTCAACTTTCGTCGTCTGCTTGCGGCTCATTCGACATCCTGTATTATAAAAGCGAGTCTCGGGCGTGAAGGATTTTTTCGTCTGTCACAGCCTCAATCAATGCTCGAGAGTAAATTATGTGAATTAGCATTTTGGAATTGTCCGACGTTCTCATCTACATGCTTGTATAGGAATGCAAGTTTCCGATCACATTACTATTGTGCTGCACATGAAGAGAATTTGAGTTCTCCTTTCGTTACTATGTGCATCAGTGATTGATCTCTAACACGTGTATAATTTTACTGAGTTCAGTGGCTGAAAAATAGAGGAAGACAATTCACATCCCAGGTGAATGTCCCTCTTCATTCCACGCAGTTCTTTTTAGTTGTAATATTTTCCCACGTACTTGCTGCTTGGAGGACACCTTTGCACGAGTGCTATGATTGAACAAGTTTTTTGCTGATATTGACTAGTACATGTTAAAGTATAGTTATGGGTAAAGAAACCTAAGTGCAACGGCAAATGACCGAAGCGAAATCTGTGTTTTTTGTTCATGCAATAAGGTGAAAAGTTGCAAAAACACGTCAGGAACATACAAAGGTGGGTGAACCTATGCCTATGATTACTGCATAAAGCAGAATATCATCACCATCTAAAGTTTTATAAGTAATTCTAACTGAAGCAATAGCAGACGAAAGCAGAGCATACAAGAGAGAACGTTATATAGAGCTTCATAGGTGGAAAACGACACCAAATGTGCTGACTGCTGTGGAGGACAGGACTCACTCTATTCGCGCTACTTCGAGGCTGTTCCTTTCGAAGCATACCTTCAAGAGACGCGTGCGAAATTTAATGGATCTTCAGGTCAAGCCGTTTACAAACACCTTTCATAATCGAGTTTTAATGAGTCATTTTTTTTCATACCGGAAAAATAACAAGCTAGGGAAAATTTAAAATTCATCACCTCACAATGCCTGGCAGACAATTTTGAAAGTTATAAAATGTCCATGCAGTTCTGCATCCGAAACGGCAGAAAGACTCGAATAGACTGCATCAGAACATATCTAGGTTCATATTATTGAATAATCCAATGGAGTGCAAGCGTCCAACAAAAAAAAATGGCAGCATATCCACGGAGTGAATGATGGAGAGTGGGGCGAAGCATTCATCCGTCCATGCGTCCAGTTTGTGTGACCGTCCATGCGTCTGTTCGTGCGCCCGTCCCTGCGTTCGTTCATGCATCCGCCCCTGCGTCCGTTCATGCGCCCATCCATGCATCTGTCTGTGTGTCCGTTCATCCATCTATTCAACACTCCAAGTCCCACCATCTCACATCTTTTTATCATATATTCCCCATATAGAAGCACCGCCATTCAGTGGACATTCCAAAGACTAAACGAGAGGTGGCACACGCACACTTTTTTACGGCTTGCGCTTCGGGTCTACTTCCCACCTTCAACCACCTTGAGTTCATGGTGTATACTAGTTCATTGTATTCATGGCCCGGCGGCTCAACGCTCGCTAAAGCTTTCTAAAACTAAGGAGGTTACACCTAGCGAGTATAATGTAGCAACCCTTTCTTGTCCGATAGTGCTCAATGTGCATGCCAATGACTGCTAATGGGGATTGCAGCGTGCGCGTTGACTAAAAGCCGAATGTTCCTGTCTCTCATTCTTCATTAGCAGCCATTGGCATGTACATTGAGCACTATTTGTTATTGTTAAACAACGCACGGAAGAAATCTCTCACCGGCACCACCTTGGAGGTCAAATGTTATACCTATTTCGGGTATGTGCCACTGGTGGTTACGTTCTACGAGGGACGCCAAAGCCAAGCCATAAGGAGCTTTGAGTCAATAGCTCGATCTGGTGCTAATGTCTGTTACCCAGGATCCGTTTCTTCGCATCCTCTGCTAAAAGATTTATTTCATGATTCCAACATGTCAAATGACGTCCTCCTATCACCGCCATACGATGGCGAAATCAAAGGCGCATTAGACGCAATGAAAAAGGGATCGGCCCCAGGGCCTGACAGACTCCCTGCAGAGTTTTATGTACAGTTCTGGTCTATCATTGGTCCAACTATGTCACGAGTCATTCGCAAGTGTTTCCAAGATATTACACTTCCAACCTCTTTCCACAAGGGCCGTATAACATTAGTTCCCAAGAAAGACCCAATGTCCACGCGACCAGAAGATTGGCGCCCTGTTACCCTGCTCAATGTAGATTACAAGCTCTTGGCCAACATTTTGGTGCGCCGAATCAGTCCATTTCTTCCAACATTAATTGCTCCCCACCAGGTCTGCTCTGTTCCGGGCCGAGAAATACACACCCATACGTGGTTAACGCGTGACATAATTCAATACACCACTAGCCGATATGCGCAAGGACTGTTGGTTTCATTAGATCAAAAGAAAGCTTTTGATTTCATAGAACATGGCTACATACTAAATGTGTTACACGCATACGGATTCCCGGATAAGTTCATTGACCTCATCCACGCGATGTACACTAATTCAGAAAGTACCCTCTACTTAGATTCCCGTGAGAGTCACGCATTTAGAGTCACGCGTGGGGTCCGTCAAGGGTGTCCCCTCTCCCCAGTGTTATTTATCCTTGCATTAGAACCCTTCTTAAGGGCCGTTGAACATCACCCGCAGATTCGTGGCTTACCTCTACCCGGTAACACTCAAGTAAAGGTCACTGCATATGCAGATGATATTACTCTATATGTACATAATGAACAGTCTCTGCAGTATGCTCTTGATACATTCCATGATTTCGGTATTATCTCCGGTGCAAGGTTAAACTTTTCTAAAAGCCAGTATTTTTTCATTGGCAACCCCAGCGGTCGTATGAACATCACGTCGCCTTTACAGTGGTCTCCTGAGATTTCAATACTCGGAGTTACTTTCACTGCATTTGGTATACAGGATAGCATCTGGTCATCCATTGTACAAACTCTTCTAAGTGATATCAAAGCAGCCAGGTACTTCGAATTCCCCCTCTTGGAACGCCGATACTTAACTCAAACGGTGTACCTAGGAAAATTTTGGTACCTTTGCCATTCTGTTAAACCACCGCTCCACGTCTGCAGGAAAGTGCAAAGCTGCATCAGTTCATTTTTTTGGTCTGGTGGCACAGAAATGTTATCGCGCCCAGCGTTAGCTCAACCGCGAGATCAAGGCGGTTTTGCATTCCCCGACGTTTCCGTCACGGCTTCTACATTGTGCCTCCGCACTGTATTGCGAATACTAAGCAATGATGGCATGCCCGCTCAGACACTGGCTCGCTACCATCTGGGGCCATCACTACGTGTCTTCTTGCCGGATAGCCAAATAAACCAAGGTCCCCAATCAACTGAATTACCATCTTTGTATCGAGCCCTTCTGGCATTTCACCGACGTTTGGAAGCTACGTGCCCAGAGATAGAGGTGGCCGATTCTAAAGTGGTGGACACAATGGCTGCTCTTCTACGACCCTTGGTGCCCCAGCATCGTTAATCTGTAATGAACCGCGCTTGGAAACCAATAACTGCCGCAGTGTTGCCAGGGCATCTCAGAGCCTTTGTCTGGAGGTTGGGCTGGGGCTTGCTCCCCACGCGAGATCGGTTGCAGCGATGGCAGGTGGTTCGCACTTCCACTTGCCCTAACTGCGTCATGGTAGAGACCAATCGACATGCGACGTTTGAATGTGTGGTTTCCCGCCTTTTTTGGCGTGCGGTTAATGCTGGTTTTCGGGGACAGGGTGTGCGAACTTTCGTGTCCAACGGCCGATTTCCGCGTAGCCGCTTCTCCGCTCTGTTAATATAGTTGCGGGGCTGTTCAGCCTTTGGAAAAACCGATGTGAGGCCGTAGCTGCCTATTGCCGCCGGCGTGCTTTGTGGCCGATACTGGGGAGAATGAGACGAGAGATCCTCGCGTTCCTCTCCGAGGAGCTTTTCTTCCTCGGGGAGCAAGAGTTTCTGCGGCATTGGTCGTGCCCTTTCGTCAAGGTGGAACACGAAAAGATACAACTCATTTTTCAACCGACTTGGTGCTAAGCAGCGCCCGTTGAGTTGTTTTATATGATTTCATTTGTTACATATCGTGTTTCATTGCATCTATTGTATCGTTATACCATTGTATCATGATATTGCATTGAGTTCTTGTGTACATATATGCCAACATTGTCATGTATATTAGAACAAATGTCTTCACTGTAACGTAGTGATGTTAGTCGTGAAATATAGATGTGCCGAGGTGTATATGCCCTGTTACTGGAATGGTATGAAGCCTTTGTGTTCTGTACATGCTGTAAATAAATTTTTTCTAAACAAGGAGCTTCGACCCTAAAAAGCACTAGCACAAAGAAGGACTGGAAATGCTTGAACTGCTAGAAATTTTGGAGCAACATATCACCGGTTTCTGGCCGAATTCATTGCGTAGATGACAAATAGTGGGCCCATAAAAACTGCTTGGGCGCCCTTGGAGTCAAATTAAGCTGCTTCTACTGCAATATACTGCAAAATCTGAAGGGATGACGTTTTTTTCACATTCTCTCGTTCTCCACCCCCCACTGCGTCTCGTTTTGCCCTGCAGGTTGGAGAAAAATGACAATATGATGCATTTTTTATGCGATAGCGTTAAAGAGCTCATTTCGCAGAAATTCTTGCATCGGCGTTGGTGTTGGCGTCACTGGTTGTGAGCGAAACATTATTCTCTCATGCGTGGCCGGAAAATTGACGACGGTGCAAATAAAAATATGAATAAAAAATCCTGGAGCGTAGTTGGGTCCTAACCAGGATTGTTTGGGTCCAAATGGGAGTCGAACCCAGATCCTTTGCGTGGCATGCGAACGTTCTACCTCGCGGCCACGCCTCTGCTTGCGAAAACAATGAAAAGGACTTTCTCTGCGTCGAAATGCAGTGAAAGCAGCTTTCACGCTTCATAAACACATGCGTCCTGTATACATGCTTCAGAATGCAACACGAAGTATTGCGGTAGCAATGCGTGGCACAAGTGTGCATTGCCTAAGGGCGCCATATTATGCGACGGTGATAATGGCTCCGTGGTTGAAAGCTGGTACCTCACTACAAAGGCGCACACGCTACTGCGCCTATTCCCTTAAGGCGACGTAGTGGGTGCATAAAGAAACCGAATGGTTTCGTGCACTTAGTGTTTGAAATACACACTAGGAACAGGCAGTCGGTATTGCGTTCCACTCCTAAAGGGAAGCTTTAGGGACCCCTAATTTTTTTGTTTACAGTGAAAGCTGTTATGAGATCACAACTCGGGTCACGCGCGGCGCCGTAGTTTACCGCTGCCTCCACCGGTGTCCGTAACCACTATCGCATGAATTAAGAAAAAAAAATCACAGCATATCCATGGAGTCAATGATGATTGGGGCGAAGCGTTCGTCAGCCCGTCCGTGCTTCCCTCCGTCCGTTCGTTATTGCTTCTGTCCATCCGCGCGACCATCCGTGCGTCCATACATGCGTCCGTCCATCCATTTGTCTGTCTGTCTGTTCGTGCGTCCACCACTCCGTACGTCCGTGCGACTATCTACCCGCCTGTCTGTCCGTCCGTGCGGCCATCTAGTGAACACTCCAAGTACCGCCATCTCCCATCTTGCATCCCCTGTGGATCGGGTTGCAAAACGTTCAAATAAATAGTTTTGAAGTTTATATTTGTTAAGTATTAGGTTTTTTCTGCTAATTACAAATGCCCGCGAAATACAAAAAATACCACGTGACAAACCTGCTCGCGCGTCAGTTCGCACGATAATTCTAGTGCTCCCTAAAGTTCCGCGTACGTGCGATACGCTTCCCTCACACCGGTTTATGACAGAGATAAGTAGTCACAGCGGTTATTGTTTTTTTGGCCGATAGCAAAACGTGTTCATCGTACAGCCACCACTATCGTTGCGGCCCTGACGAGACAGCACAATGGTTCAAATGCTATGGTCGTTCGTACGCGGAACGTTAAGGAGCACTAGAATCATTGCGCGCACTGGCACACGAGCGGGCTTGTCGCATGGTATTTTTTGTATTTCGCAGGCATTTTTAATTAGCAGAAAAACACTAACACCTAAGAAATATAAAATTCCAAGCTGTTCAATCGGACGTTTTGCAAACCGATTTACAACTTTCTCTCGAATTCTTTATCTATCTTCGTTACATCAAAAGTTAGTTAATTAAACATATCTAATTAAACATTGTTATAGAACACAATAGTCTAACTCGAGGCAACGGTGAGCAACATGCATTTGGTCACGTCGTAATTACGTGTTCTGGCATATCTTCAAACTCTGGCTAAAGTTACGTGGGACATCCTGTATAGCACAACGGCGAAGCCGCGGACATTCAGATAGTTTGATAGATTGCTGCTGTTAGACTCAACCTATTGTATTAGGTGGATCACCTTCGGCAAGTATTCTCCTATAATGAATGGTAATCTACCACTAACCTTCAAGATGAAGGTATATATCAGCTGCATCTTGCCGGTACTTACCTATGAAACAGAAACCCCGAGGCTTACAAAGAGGGTTCAGCCTAAATCGAGGACTACGCAGCGAGCGATGGAAAGAAAAGTGATAGGTGTAACCATAAAGGGACACTGAACTTAACTTGGAAAAAAGATTGCCCGCAGCTTCCCTCGGGGGAACACTGAGGAGGATGCGGAGCATATAATTGGTTAATGGGGTGTTAAAGTGCGACTTACTTGGGTCGATGGCTAAATTGGTTAACGTGGTTGTGAAATGGGGTGTTAAATTGCGACTTACTTGGGTCGATGGCTAAATTGGTTAACGTGGTTGTAGGAGGGGGTGTTAAATGAGGGAACACGTACACACGTATGCGAAAGGGCGGCGCTGGTCGAATGGACGTCGATCATTGTGTTTGTGGATTCGTTGGAATTCATTTCACCGCGACCTTGGACGTCGACGCACCGTACAAACCAACCGACGAGCGGCAACTGAGCGAGAGAGCGCCGACCTTGAGTATATATACAGCGCGACGGCGCATGCACTGTCAGCTGTTGAATGTTCTCGAAGCGCGACGGCGCGTCCACTGCGCGTCCACTGGAGAATCATGCGCGTCCACTGGAGAATCAGGAGAATTGTAGAATGTTCTCGAAGGGGAGAAGCGCGCGCGGCACAGATGGTGGGTGACGGTGCATGCGCGCGTCAGCTGTCGAATGTTCGAGAAGGGGAAGAAGCGCAACGGCGCATGCGCGCGCGTCAGCTGCCGATGTTCTCGAAGCGCGACGGCGCATGCGCGCGCGTCAGCTGCCGATGTTCTCGAAGCGTGACGGCGCATGTGCGCGCGTCAGCTGCCGATGTTCTCGAAGCGCGACGGCGCATGCGCGCGCGTCAGCTGCCGATGTTCTCGAAGCGTGACGGCGCATGCGCGCTACATTATACAGCTAGCGAATGTTCGTGAAGAGGAGAAGCGCACGCGGTGTGTAGAGGAGGAAGGGTGCACAGATGGTGGAAGAAGGAGGAGGAAGCTTGCGGACGGCGCCGCACTACAAGCCTCGAGTATTAGATGCTCCGTATCTAAAAAAAAAAAAACTGACGAGGCTTTGCAATTTCACTCAAAAGACGCCACTGTTGCAATAAACGGAGTTTCTTTCCAACAGTTTGTTGTATTTTTGATGGATTGTGAGCGTGTGGCATGCAGCTGCTCGCGGGTGTTAGCGGTGACGTCGCATTCACCGAGGAACATGCATGACGCACGCGTTCTTGTCCTCTTCCTTTTCTTACCTTCTGCTTTCATCCCGCTCTTGCCCTTCCACAAAATCACTGGTGCTTTGGTCACAGCTGGAAGCATTGTTCGCTGCTGTTGCTGTCCACACCAGTATTGGGAACCGAAGTGGAAATAGAACGAGTCGTGAGACGTGGGCGACGGCTGCCATTGTTGACTTGCCCGTTTCGGGTGTGACGTCACCAAACGTTACTTTCTCTAGTTCACGGCGTGGCCGCTAGACGTGGCAGTTTGCGAAAAACTTATTAAATTCACTATTTTAGCGTGGTTTCTGCCTGGAATGAAAGTTTGCGCTATCGATTTCTGGACCCAATATTTCATCTGGCTGAAAAAATTGTCAGCAAGAATTTTGTTCAGTATCCCTTTGAGAAAGAAGAAGAGAGTAGAGTGGGCCAGGCAACAAACCGAGGTTAAGGATATCGTAGTTGAAATCAAGAAGAAGGAATGGACATGGGTCTGGCACGCAGCGCGTAGAGAGGATATCCACTGGCCAGTAAGGTTAACTGACTGGATTCCCAACGAAGGCAAACGCACGAGGGAGAGACATTAAGTTAGGTGGGCCGATGAGATTAAAAAGTTCGCAACTATAGCGTGGCAGCAGAAAGCACAAGACTGGGTTGATTGGCGGACCATGAGAGTAACCTTTGCCCTGCACTGGGCGTAGTCAGGCTGATGATGATGATGATGATGATGATGATGATGATGATGATGATGTATAAAACCAACATACAATAAAGCGAGGAAAGGTATAGGATCATTGTAGTCTCTAACGACAGTGGGACTACAATGCATAGTGAGTAGAGATTAAACGATAAATTTAAACAAATCAAACTGAACACAAAGACAACTTGGAGCTGGGAGGAATCGAAACTGCAACCTTCGGATGACGCGTCAGATGCTGTACCCATTGAGCTAGAGTGGCGGTCGTCCTTTTACTCACTTTATTGGATATTTTTGTGCACATAAAACTGCGAGTATTAGCCAGCTCCGCTCGTCGTCATCGCGGCGAGTGTGGAACGCTGTTTATAGCCAGCTGCATGGCATCCCGTAAAAAGTGATCTTTTTACCGAGCTAACCAATAACCCCGCTGGTACTATCTGAAGGCCACATGTCTTCCAAAACGAGACCCTCGATATGAGCAAAAATTTCTTAAAATCAATCAATCAATCAATCAATCAATCATATAATCAAACTGCCAGCTGGAGGAGGAAACACCCACAAAAACAAACAAGTCACTGCTTTCAGCACGTAGCCTTAGCGGAGGCTTGTATAGTGGATGTGCCGAAGTGTTTCATTACAAGAAAGAAAACAAACTAAAAACACTTCTCGCGCAACGAATTGAGTTATATAAGTCAGATACAAAAAGAGAAGGACCCAGGCATCCCATGGGTGAACAAAATATCGTACAATACTACTTAAAACGAAATACGGGGAAAATGTTGCTGGTTCAGCTGGTGTGCAAGGAATAGAGGAACTACCCCCGTATTCTAGAACGTCCCTTCACTCAACGCTTCACCTTCACTTGAGAAAGCCGATGGGAGCGCCGTCTTTAGGCACGGCAAGTCACTGCATATCAGCGATAATGTGCGGCAATTCTTGAGTAGCGCAGCGTCATTTTCAGCCGAGCGATGGCGCAGTGCTCAACTCTGTCAAGAGAAGGGTGGAAGTCGAGTCGAGGAGCGTTTGTGAATATGGGGGTAAGATTTCGACGAAATGCAATGCAAGGTTTCTTATCAACATGACTCAATGTCAGCTGAAACGTCTTGCATTGGAAAAACAAAAGGAACGTATTTAGTTTTTAACCATGGAAAGGTATCCAACACAAGGAATAGCCGCTTACGTTTATTGCAGTTGGCAATCATTTTTTTGTGCGCATGACAGGAAAATACACTTGTTTGCCTGTACTATGCGCAATGAGAGAATCCCGATCGATATTCAATTATTGAAGCGTTATGGGAACGCAGTCGCTGTTTGCCGTGATCAGGCGGCGAAAATATATACTGCCTGGTCCTGGGCGGCAGCCACCCCGGAATAATCTAAACACGAGACCAAGGAGCAAAGGGGCGTGACTTTAGCCGTTCAGACCTCGACCGCGACAACTTGTCGCCGGCCGCTAAGCGCGAACTACGACTGTGTCGTCGTTCATCATTATCTTCTTCTATAGTCGGTGCGCCCGTAGCCGCCGCTCCCACAAGATGTATTGCGAGCCTTCTAAGACACCCATAGCAGGGTGGTCATTATTGAAGAAAGAAAGTGGCTGCATTACATTACACGTACTGGAAAAGAGAAGAACAACACAAGCCTTTTCTCTCCTCCAGTCTGTGCTAAGTACTGCCCCCTATATTTATCTTCAATAATGAACCACTACCAACTAGCCCAAATGGCTATTTTGCTACAGGGTGGTCACCCTAGGGGACCACCAACTTCAGCGACATGGCACTCTGTACTGACAGAGTGCAGCACATTATATACACTTCTCTGTCTTGAATACTGATGCAACATGATGACCTGCACTATCAACATAGTAAAGACTGAACATAATTCAACACCTACAAATATCCCTTAGGTGCACCGTCTGCCGCGCCTTGACGACAAGGGCAGTCGGAAGAATGCAAACGCGACATGTTGAATTGAAACTGAAACAAAGTAGTGTCATAACTCAAAGATTTTCAAGTGTTTTTTTTTAATTCGTTACGAAAAAATTGCCAGATCTCGCGTACAGTGGGAATCGATGATATGTGAAGCATGAATGAGAAATGTTGATGTGTCACTTTAAAATCAGTACAACGTTACGAAGTGGATGTAAATGATGCCGTACGTGACATCCGTGTCATGATTATCATGTTTGGATGAGTCGTTTACCTTCGTCATCTATTCACGTCACGTGATACCAAATTTAGTATATGTGGAGCTAGCGAAACAGACATGAGCATGCTATGAGCGTGGTATGTTGCCATGTTCTTATATGACACGCGTGTCAGGATTATCATGTTTGCACCAGTCATATATTTCGTCATTCATTGACGTTACGTAACACCAAATTTGGTGTATGTGGAGCTATAGCAAAACGGCCGCGAGCGCATCATGAAGGGCCCAATATACTCCAATTTAGCGTTGATGCACAGGCAGGCTGGGCACAGTGACGCTACGTTAGCGAAACGCGAGCACTCCATAGTCTGACGCCAGGCGTGATCAGTGTCTGTCGGCCGGGCCCGATGGTAACAAGCGCAAACTGCGACATGCTGCATTTGGCGCTGATGCCATGGAGTAACATTACCCTATGCCGATGCGTTAGCTAGACAACACTGCGTCTCCCTCTTTTCGGGGCCCCGCCGCGGTGGTCTAGGGGCTAAGGTACTCGGCTACTGACCCGCAGGTCACGGGATCGAATCCCGGCTGCGGCGGCTCCATTTCCGATGGAGGCGGAAATGTTGTAGGCCCGTGCGCTCCGATTTGAGTGCATGTTAAAAAACCCCAGCTGGTCGAAATTTCCGGAGCCCTGCACTAAGGCGTCTCTCATAGGCCGCAGTATTTAACACGTGGTGGGTTTCGGGACGTTAAACACCACCTATCAACAATCTTTTAGTTACAGAGGGACGCTGGACTTGCTGCTGAACGCGCATCTGCGTCCAAAGCAAAGCAGTGCGGCGCGCGCCTGCGAGTATATGGCAGGACCGGCGCCTGGCTTGGCAACCACCGGCGTGACGCGACGAATGACGCCGGCGAGCACATACACCGCGTCGTGTCGAAATGTATTGGCGCTTGATGTTGGCATGTAGTCATGTTCTCAGATGACACGCATCTTTCAGATTATTATGTTTGCACCAGTCACGTACCTTCGTCATCCATTGGCGTCACGTAATACAAAATTTGGCATATCTCAAGCTAGCAAAACGGCCGCGAGCGCATCATATGTGGCATGTAATCATGTTGTGTCATCACACGCATGTCGTGATTATCATGTTTGGATGTGTCGTTTACCTATGTCGTCCGTTCGCGTCGCGCAATACCGAGTTGGGTACCTTTGCAGCTAGCGAAACGGATGCATACGCATCATGAGAGCAAGCATGTAGTCATGTTGTTACATGACACGCATCTCTTGTTTATCATGTTTACACCAGTATCATACCTTCTCATCCATTCACGTCCCGCACTACCCAATTTGGTACAAGTGAGGGCTGGGCGGACGAAACGGCCACCCGTGCACTCATGAGCGTGGCATTTAGTCATGTTGGTTACATGACCACGAATCCAATGATTATCATGTTGCACCGGTCACATACCTTCATCATCCATCACGTACCATAATACCAAATTTTTGTATATGTTATGCTTAGCGAAACAGCCCCGCGCACACGTGAGCATGGCGTGTAGTCATGTCGTTTACAGGAACACGCATGTGCCTGATTTTCATGTTAGTTTTCTCCGATTGCGTTCGCCATGCAATCATGTCATACCATACCAGTTTTGCAACAAGCCATGTGAACGAAACCACCGCAAGAGCTGCAGGACCATGTAAATTTTGTCATTTATGACATACATATCATTTTCGTGTTATGACTAACCATATATTTTCTTCATAAAGTCATGTTATGCCACACCAAGTTTGGTAATGATACCATTATCGAAACGGCCAGGAGAGCTAAAAGTCCTAGGCGGGTAGATTGATAGATAGGCTCAAAGTCGCTAAAGTTCGCTAAGAAATGCTTCGCATTTAAAATTCGTGGTTTCCTGGGGTGACCGCCAACGAACACCAGAAGATTATTCGATGAAGCGTGAATTAGTCTCCGCACACCTTTCACAGCAAACTCTTTGATACCGCGCAACAAAACATGCGAGAAAATTGGTGTTAACGACTACGAATATAAACTTGGTGGCGTAAAAAGCAACAAAGGATATTTCGTTTGATAATACAAAAAAATGTGACCAAACTGTCTAACTTTCTACGTGACAGTGTAGAAAGTTAGACAGTTTAGACAGTGTAGAAACAGCAAGCATTTTTTTCCAGTTCGTGACGTCAAAAAGCTTGAATAAGCTGGTTACACCAGATGGAAAGTGCACAAGAAAACGCTTCGGCGTGTGGTTTCATCTTCAAAGTGGTTGAATTATTCCCAACTTTTCTATTCACCGAACGAAAGAAAATTGCCCCCATACAAGGAACGGTGACAGGAAGACAAAGAATTTTATCGAAGTTCTGAAGGAACGGAGATATCATATTTTTTCGCTGCAAAAATAATTGTAGTAACGCAAGCTTAAGGAAACAAAGCATGCATTATAATTCACTAAAAGACAAAGTCAAACTGCATGCCTTCGATGATCCCAGTAAGGAAATACGGAAAGAAGCCAGCAGTTGTAAAAAAAAACAACTAAGAGGATAGGGTAAAAATATTGCCTCATCTTCCTTGAAAATGCGAATTAAAAAGTGCTTTTCGCATTTACTCCAACTACCCCTACCGGTAAACGCCACGGCCTTCCCATTCTGCCGCGAAGTATTATGGGCACCAAAGCCAGCAATAAAACCAAATTTAAGCCGTGGTTTTATCTCTTAGCACTGACAAGCTGAATTCCAATTTGCATTTAGTGTTTTTTTAGCCGCTTCCACGGCACTGTCACGTGCTATAACGCCCTCCTGGTGCAGTTTCCTCACTTTGGATATACGTCCCAGGAGATTTGAGCAGACTTATGCAAACATTAGAAAGAATTATCGCTTGTTCGAGAATTCAACATAGATGTAAGTGGAACTTTTCGTTGCACGACATTGTTTGCTGTTCCTTGCATAGTGCAATGTGGCATGTTCCATATTCAATAAACACCAAAAAAGGAGGTGTCATATTTTGCGCTTCTTATATTGCAGGCCTCGTTTTTGTTTATAACAGTGCCTCGAAAGGGCGCTGCAGTATCTTACTTGTGTTGTGTGTTTGCTTCCTTCGTTTGTCTTCGTCAATGACTTGTGTTGCGTTTATTTACTTCAGTACGTTTTACGAAAATCATTCAAAAATAAAAAAATGTCAAGTGAACATATTGAGAATGCGGGGTAGAAGTTTTCAGGCATCATAGCGTAACGCGGCCGACATTGCTCGCTATGAAAGTGCCAAGAAATCATTTAGTATAATTTGAAAGTATTATCAAAAGATGGCAAACGTTAACTGATTTACCTAAGTGTGTTGATATCTCATTCAATCTACGATAATTTGTAATCAATATTACCCGGCGCATGGCCACGAAGAGGGTGTGTTAGGGAGGTTCCTACCTCCTCAAAATTTAGTTTTGCTTGCGCACATATACACCCACGCCTACAAATTCATGCGTGAACACACGTAAAGTACCGATAAACAGCCGTGCCCTCAACCAAGAAAATAATAATAGTAACTCTGCCTGCGCCCATGAATGATAACGACAATCAAATCAACTTTCAAGTTTTAAATGGTGGCCTCGGAGCTAAACAGCAAAATAAAAAAAAACTGTTTTTGCTTTTTCACGAAGCACCTCCAAAAATTCCCAATCGAATTGAGCTACATATGCGTAAAATAGTGTTCACGCCAACCGAAAGCATTCTTTGGAAATCGAGCATATGCTCTTGATGCAAAATCTCAAGTCGGACTATTTGACGCCTCTTACTCAAAAGTGCGTGCGCTGGAAAGCTCTTCCACGACAGCCTGCGAACAGTGCGCTCCATGGAAAGCTGTAAAAGTTTACGACACGTTTTGCGAGCTGCGAGCATGGCGGCGTAACGTAACTGCGAATGTCTGAGTCCCCTATTCTTCTTAGTCACATTGTGTTTCGAACCAGGAAGGGCTTTATTGCCCTGAAAAGAATTGGGTAATAGTTACAACAAAGCAGAGTTTTTCTTTCAATCAACCGTAAAGAACGTGATATGGGAGTAGAAGGGTTATCTAAAGTTAGCTTGCGTGAATGTGATTGTCAAAGCCAGTATACAATAACCTTGCTTTATATGACGTCTCAGTTTGTGCCCACCATGTTGAAGAAGGCTTAGTTACTCCAAGTAAAACTACTCGAGCAGATAGAGTGGACTTCGCGTGTTTTACGAAAAGTGCAATAAACATGGGAAGTGAATGAGCACGGATTTCGTCAGCAAGCGTACCATCAAATGTAAGGCCGTTTCTCAACCAAAGACATCCGCATTAAGAGAAATTATATCGCTGGCACAATGTAGCTTGACGTTCCTAAGCTGTATTCCCATGTTGCCTTAATAATGACCAGTAACATTGCATAACGGATATTAACAAGGAAGCCACATACACTGCTGATAATATTTATCTTCGAACAGCTTGGTCTAAGACAAACTACTTCCTGCGCCAAATTTTTTAGACAACGAGTGCACCAGAAAAGAGCGGGTGCTCTTTTGTCTGTTATCGAACAAATTTTACGGAAGAAGTATTTCCTCATGGAATATCTACTAGCTCGAGCCTACACCTTGTTGATCTAAGGTGAATTAGACGATCGAGACAGGAATGCAGGACTACATGAACTCCATGACAATCCCTAATACTACCAAACTTACGGCGTTGCTGCGAAATTTCAAATCAACGAGGGTAATGTACTCAGAACAGGCGAATGCCCATCCAGCATGCTTTTTTCGTGTATTTCGTTTTATTTACTGTTTACCGCACGCCTAGCGAACTAACAAAAGGATTGTCTGGCAGCCACTTCTTACACGTGTCATGGCTCATATTTCTCGAACTTCTTCTGCTCATTGACTACCCTTAGAATAACACAGTGAAGCATGGTAAAACATTCTTTCTCTGTTACACGGCCAGAGACAGCTAGGAGAAAGAAAGAACCTCTGAAGAGAGGTTTCCCATTAGGAGGAGCCGTCCAGTGCGAATCACGGGCGGACGACAGGAAGTAGACATAGACTGCGCATTGCCACCAGTTGCAGAATTGCATTCACCCAGCGCGCCATCCTTTCATACTCTCCTTGAGAGGACCGCGGACGAAATGAGACCACCAACTTGTGGAGCCCGCGGGGAAAAAAAAATCTTTTCAGGAAAGGAATAAGACATAATACGCTACATACAGTTACGCATTGTTTTGGCCTCTCAGAAGCCACAGCACTGTTTTCAGTTTTTTCCCTTTTTTAGACGCTACCACTGCGTAAAAAATGTGTGCGGTTCTCTATAGGGCGAACCTATATTTTGCGGGAAAAGCGGACACAGCACTTCCTCCAGGCACTCGAAAAAGAAAACGCTCATGGGCTTGCGAACTTATCAAACATTAATTTAGTGTTCTTTATCCCCAGGCAGTTCTTCTGACGTCGCCATCTACGGAGAAATTATACTTTGCTGCAATAAAAGCACTCTTTTTTATTGAGTGACAATCCCCACACGGCGAACATTGCTGTGTAATTTTGTCAATTTTTGTTTTTTACATGAATGTCATCGCTTTCTTTTCTATGGGAGGCTCAATTCTTTTATTAACATTTTGTATCACTTTCTGAATGCACAGCGCTGCAGCCGTTCTCGTCACGCTTCGGATGTTCAATGCACTACAGTTTCTGTCGACACAATTTTCATTTTCCCTTCTTTTTTGATTAGTATTCATAAACGCCATATATGTGCGAGTAATAACAAAAAGAAAGTAAAAAATTGCTTATTTAGCCTGACTTAATACCTTAAAAATGACTTACAAGAGCTTTTTTGCGCATTTGAAATGTGTAAAATATATGAGGCGAATCTTTTGAGGCACTAAATTTACTTCCCTTGAAGCAGAAAGCACTCGAAGTGACATAAAAATAAAGGTACATGGGTGTTTTTAATTGCGAGATTTATCTCTGGATTGCAGCTGGCCTATCGACAAAAGCCACGTGAAAGCCAGAAATTAAATATCCATATAGTGTCTTCCTGCCGCATTACGTCAATCACAATATTTTTAATGTTTAGGTTATGTGAAAAGGAAATAAAATATTGAGATTTAGAGGGCACTAATCGACTCAATTCACCCTTTCGAAGAAAGATATTGCAGAGAACAACATGACAATAAAGAAATACATTCTTACAAATGTGCTCATTATTTGCAGTGTTCGAAGTGAGTAGAAAGTACTTCTGATATGACGTAAATACAAAGAAAGAAAAGTAAGCTGGCCACTTGTATTCTTCCTACTGTAAATAAAGCTACAACTATCGTGGTGCTGCAACCTTCAACTATCAAGACTACTGAACCGATTTTTATGTTTACGATAGCGTTTGCACAAGCAACAGTACGTATACGCACTATCTTGCAAAACAAGCAAGAAGTGTGATAGACACGTTTTCTCGAAGCAGGAAGAGTTGCGAAACAATTATTGTCTCTCGCAAAAAAAA
The DNA here is from genome assembly GCF_013339725.1 of Rhipicephalus microplus. Lineage (NCBI taxonomy): Eukaryota > Metazoa > Arthropoda > Arachnida > Ixodida > Ixodidae > Rhipicephalus > Rhipicephalus microplus. Next base: position 63,800 of record NW_023611278.1, read on the forward strand.
AAACTGTAGGTTAAAAAAACCGTAAGAGCAGTTAAAATAACATTTTCTGCTAATTTTATTTCTCCTGTTTTAGAAATTTACTCCAACACGTTAAAGTATGCTTTTAGGAGACGCTCCAAGGAGAGAAAATCTCCTACCTCCCGAAGTAAGCTAATGAATGCCTATGATATGGAATGCAAGTATTACGGTATTACCTTGAAATGAAACCATTGCGTGTAATATTTTGTAGCCACAATGCTATCGGAGATTTCTCCTTCGCTTTTAACTACCGATGCAGCAATGCTAGTTTTATCATCCTCTGGATTCGTACTCGCAGACGGAACAAAAGCAGTGTTGCCTAAATGGCAAGACGATGAAATATTGCGCGTACGTACGCCCTTCCAGTCAGAACTCATTACGCAAATTTTTCGAGACGTACAAACAGTAGGGGGCGTCTGAAACAAAACAAATTAGTACTGAAGCTTTTCTGAGGCCTATAATGTTGAAGCAGCCAGGCAGTTTCGAATATGAATCTGCATATTATTTTTTTCAATAGATAGTCGATGCCTTCCGCTTTTGATATGCGGAATCATAAAATGCTCAAACTCGCCTTGAAAAATGAGCACTTTGTGTTCCCCCACCATGACTGTCTAGACATTTGCGCAACCAATTTCTTTGCACGTCTGCCATTTTGTCTCATTCAATCATTTTCGAGGTTATGAATAGAAACAGACGCGACAACATAATTAAAAATAGATCCAAAATATTTCATTTGGCGTTACTTGAACTCGATGATGAAATTTGCATTTTACGAGGTAGGCGGTAAGCAATGATTACTTCATAATGCACAAGAGTATTACTACCGTGGAGTATTCTACTATCCTCCGCATGAAGCATCGAGGTCCCCGATTTCATTATGGCATCCATGTCAAAGGAGCAACGAGAAAGGAACACCAGGGGCCAAGAATAATGGATGGAATACAAAAGGTACTGCCGTACTGTATAAAGCAGCCTATAAGTGAACAGCCACGAACATACAGATAGATGGGGTGTGAGCTCTTCCCGGGTTTCGATGAGAGTCGGCACGCGAGCCAACTACTAATCAACACGGAGAACATCTCTCCAGACAGTCCTTCTTAACATATACATTCAGACGGGTACGGAAAGGGGCTCCGTCTTGTTGGCAGTGCTATATGGCCAGCCTACCAATTTATCTAGTACGCCGCCGCCGCTAAGCTCACCGAATGGGAGGGAGGCTGACTGAGCGTTAATCGATGCCGAAGCAGGCGTACCGCTTCCTTCGAAAACCGAGTTCGACTGTAGTTCACGCTTTAGAATAACAGCCTACGATGACAAATATGCCGGCGTTACGAGCATATAGCAAGCAAAGGACGGGCTGCGCTGGTCTTACGTAAGGGCGTGAGAAACACGAAAGCAGGAGTCGTAACCGAAAGAGCATGATCAAGCCCTGAATATGTCTCTTTTCTGCGACGCATAAGCGATTCCCCCTTCGTCATTGTTAAGGTAATTTCGATCATTTCACATTTATATGACTAATCTTTTCCAACCCAAATACATGATTCATACGTTTCGATGACTCCGGGTGCAGTGTAGGTAACTACCTGATGATCTCTCTATGGATGCGCTCAAAGAAGAGTGTATAAGTTTCCACTTTTTCTTCTTATCAGACGGGACAATTTATCTTTCATAGGTTCTCTTCTGATGCTCTCATTGTGTTCTTCTTGATTATGATGTATTTGTTGGGATACTTCAACGCAGGAATTTCTCTGTCTGTCTGTCTGTCTGTCTGTCCGTCCGTCCGTCCGTCCGTCCGTCTGTCTGTCTGTCTGTCTGTCTGTCTGTCTGTCTGTCTGTCCCTCAAAACAATGCAGAAACCCGGCTAAAGTATAAGCACTTCTTCAATGCCCTGTCATTTTGATCTGGTGGCTGCGTTCATACTTGTGAACATTGTGGATGAAGCAGCATATATCACGCATATTTCAGGAGAAACGGCAGTACTTATGTATTTGATGGTTTCTTTCATTATAGAAAATCCATAAATACGTATTTCTAAAGGCGTTAGCGTTTTTAGCGTGGCGCTGAGAATGCGAAGCTGTGCACAAAAAAGTGGGTGTTTCGCACGCATCGTTGAAACGTAACGCTGCTGCCACCAACCAGTGGCTCTGTGTTCTTTACAATTTTTTTATTTCCCGACATCACTGCCAAATGGCGACCATATCTCATACAGGGCCTACACACTGTAGACTAGCATCTTTCGACGACATTTGCAGCGATGCAGGCACACACCTTACCAATCATGTTACTGTGTCTTTCACTTGAATACAAACCGCTGTCAAGATGATACAACATGTAGCTTTTTCTATGGTTCACACAGCATTAGGACTTTTAATTGCTAACAGACAGATGCAATGAAGGAATGAAATAAAAGCAAGAAGCAATGCTGATTTGATCCCATTGAACTGGAAGATATATTGTGATTTCTAATACAAACTTCTCCCTGTGTTGCCACTGTCCTGCACTGAAGTTCTTTAAACTGAACGCTATACACATGCTTATGTTTTCTTCTTACTTCAAATTCTGCCCCTTTCAAGACGTATGTATTGCGAATTCCGTGCAGAAAACCCCATTGCGATCTAGACAGCATATGAAGCTAGGCTTGTGAAAGCCTAATAATAATATCTGATGTAAACGTCTTAAAGCCGCAATATAATTATGAGAAATGTCGTATAAAACAGCTATGGAAGTTTCAACCACCTGCGGTTCTTTAACGTGGACCTAAATAGGTACACGGGGCACAGTTATTTTCGCCTCCACCGAAAATGCAGCTGCCAAAGATTGATTCCACGACATGGCGGTTGGTAGTCGAGTGCAATAACTAGACCTCTGTGACGGGTTGTTTGTGAAAGTGTGTGAGATATAATAATTCTGGTTTTCGGAGTTTATAATAATTCTGGTTTTCACTCTCCCGAGGATTAGGATTAACTGGGCAAGTTGGCAATAGCTCATAGGCAATAGAAAGAAAACAGCGCGAAATCAATAATAACTAAGAAAGTTCCGCTCCCTGTGTTTTTAGAGCTCTTGTATTTCGTGTTGTTTCGCTTGTATTCGCTATGGCCCTCGAGAAACAAACTGTGTTTCATGACTTTGGGTCATCTTTTGTCTAGGAGCTCTGTCGTCTGTATAGAGTTACTTTGAATAATTATACGTTATCTCCACTGATGTCTATCTATATCATTAGTTTTTCAGACCAGATTTGCATACTTATAATCACCGTTCAAGGGCCAGCCCATGGCGAGTTTCTATGCTGTGAATTATAGTGTAAATTGCACTCTCATTAGTATTTGTTTGTTTTTGCTAGAGGCGGCCATAAGTTAATACGTTCTGAGATAACACGCTTTTCAGACAGTGCTGCCAAAGAAGCCAAGATCTTGTAGCCTCGAAGGTTCCTGCTCCTAGCACGTTATTTATTTACTGGGTATCAAATTTCATCACCCGCTCTAGCAAGCCAAGTACAAGACAGATGTGCGCTACGAGTGAAGTGGTCTTACGCGTGAGAGCGAAGTGACTTTACCTATGGACTGCTTATTTTGAAGCTGAAATGCAGTAAGCTTAACAGTACGGCAAGTTGCGAAAGCTGAATGTGTCAACTTTCAAATTGAGCACTTAAGAAGGAAGAAACAGGAGGGAAAAGAAAAGCAGGGGTGTTAACCAATCTAGCAGGCCTGCTTAAGAACTAGACCCTGCACAAAGAAGATTGGAAAGCATATGTGGTGTATAATCACAGGAATAAGGAGGGGTAAAAGCATGATGAGCAAAAAGGGAGTGCGACCGTATAATACCGTACTCTGTTACCGTACCGTATTTCCGTAAGTTACTGAAAGACCACTACTGGAACTTACACAAAGTTTGAAAACGGCAAGTATAGCCGTGCCACACAATGATCGGCACAAGAGAATATTGATCGGAGGATTCGCTGGTGCAGATACGTTTGTACACTGACTGCGCGTATCACGTTGGAAACACTCGATTTATTTTTATGCCAGTATAATTTGCAGACATTTTATGGGCAATATTTATGAATATTATATTTTGTGAATGAAAAGCCTAAGTATTTAGAGGTGTTATGCGGGATTTATTCAATGGAATAGCCGTTAACATATCACTGCTTGCATCTTGCTATTGCATGCAACCATGCGCGTTTGAACGGTGGAAGACGAAGAAGCGGGCTCATTTGTCTAGTGTTATATAATGCTTTATTGAGCACAATTTCAACAGAAGAAGAAGTTACTGTCTACATTTTACTGATGACATCGCATTCTTTGCTGCTGACTGTGATATTTACTCACTACAACTTAAATTACAAAGATAAATTAATATGTTAGAAATTTTGTTACAGTCGATTTCAGTATCGTTAAATGTCAACAAAAGTGCCCTCTTGATGTTTCCGGTTGCAGGCTCAATTTCAATTTCTATTCTATATAATCAGGAACCCATCCAGCAAGTAGACTCTATAATATATTTGGGAACCATGTATAATGAAAAACTAACTGGAGTCCACACATAGAGTATATAACTATCAAGGCACAACGGGCCTTAGGCTTACTGCACAAGCTACATAACCGTTAATGCGGGTTACGAAGGTACATCTTGATAATGTTGTACAAGATATACATGCACCTCATCATGGAATTCGCATGCATACTATTTTCGGGTGGCCCTTCTTATAGAACAAAACCTCTAGTTGTCTTGAAACAAGAAGAACTGCGAATGTGTCTGGGACTCCCTAGGTTTGTGGCTATCAATGTACTGTACCAGGTAGCGCACCTGCCTAAACTACTTTGTCAATTTTGCATTTGATTATGGGTCCCAGTGTGCACGCTCTCAGGGCGACATTCAAGTGAGCGAAAATCATCATGTTGTGCGTTACCGAAAATTGAGTAAGATGCAATTGAAACAATAAAGCTTTGGGTCCGATTCAAGATAGAACGCGGGTATTTGCGTGGCAAGTGGGTGTTGTAACAAAGAGCCACGGGTGTGCTTGTGAATGCAGTGAAAGTAACTTTCATGCTTTAAAAACACGCGCGTCCTCACACACAGAGGTCTCACAATATAGCACGAAACATCTCCTTATCAATGCGTGGTAAGAGCGTACATTGCCATCGGGTGCCAAAACATCTGATTACCATGAGGAGTTCGTGGTTCAAACCAGTCACTCATTACAAAAGGCGCACACGTTAATGCACTTGTGCTGTTAACGACACGTAGCAAGTTTGGAAAGACTTTCATGCACTGTTTGAAATATACACTTAAGACAAGATATGGCTATAACGTTCGAATTTTAAAAGCAAAGCTTAACGGTCCACCAATTATTTGTTTGTACGTACTCACAGTCTACTTCAGCATCCAATTCTAACACTTTGAAGCAGGGTCTCGCTAGTGGGCCACAGTGATGAAATTTAGTTCCCCTATAGAGACGGCACACTGCATAAAGTTTCAATAGGGTAAAGGGAGAGGGCGACAGAATTGAACAGATTGTCCTTAAACACTGCCACTGGCAATAATTGGACACTGGCAATAATTAGACATGTGAACCACGACTTAACAACGAGGAAAAAATTCGGCAGATCCTACGTACCTTGGTATCGACGTTATGCGAAGTATGCGGAGAGAAGGTGACTCTGTTGAAATTTTTTTATATTGATCAACACGTCATGAATTGACGCTAAATATATGTACAAATATTGCACGCACACTCATATGTTGATGAGTTGCGCATGTTTATATAACCAGTAGTTTGCACTTGCGCAACAATTTTAACTGGAACATGCGCATTAGCAACACCAGAAGCCTATATGAAGCGCTGATGCTCGCGAAGATGCTGGCCCTGGACACTGCTTCATAAATAAATTTCAGCGCATGACACCGAACCACAATTCACGTTACCCCGACGTGAAGGCTGTATCAAAGGAGTACATATGTAATGTTTATAAAATCGGGTAGGCAGCACTGCAACCACTGATGACGTTTCCCGAAGTCTAGCGTCTATTTCAAAAGTAGTTCCTAGACCTTGCGTAGCTCTGTGGTATATTGCTTGACTGCAACGCAGAGTGCCTGAGTTAGATTTCTGCTGGGACCATGAAATTTATTATTGCATTCATCGGGGGCTCAACGCTGCTTATGTCAGGTTCTTCTTAACACAGACTTCATTCTATGCCTTCGTTGGGTTGAGCTACCGATGTCGGGTATCGCTTAACGCTCGCGCGTTAAAATTGGCCATGTGCATTATCGTCGTTCCTGGGTAGATACTAAGTGTCAGTCACCTTGGACACATACCCGCACACCAGCGGCACATACTGGCCCGTTGTTACGTGCCACTGTCTGGCGGAAAGTGTTTGACGACGTACCCCACGGGATTTTGACATGTCTTGACTAGCAAGTCATATTCATCCAACCACCTTACCCTCCCACGCTAATTTTGATTTACGTCAAGTTGAGGGCGTGAACACAAGAGCACCCAAACGTAAGCGGCTAGCTAGTTAGCTATCTAGCTAGCTAGCTAGCTAGCTAGATAGATAGATAGATAGATAGATAGATAGATAGATAGATAGATAGATAGATAGATAGATAGATAGATAGATAGATAGATAGATAGATAGATAGATAGATAGATAGATAGATAGATAGATAGATAGATAGATAGATACGCTCTAAATCACCGGAGCTCGCTAAGAAATGCTTCGCATTTAAAAGAAATGTTCTTCTATATGTATCTTTTGCTAAGAATATTGGGCTGTAGCACTCACAAACCTCATCGGTATTGACTTTCATAATGACTGCTAGCTGGACCCAAATTGTAAAACAGAGAGCTTAACTTCCATGGTTTTGTTATACCACCTGGTAGGGTGGCTCAAGAAATAAATGCTACAGCAATTTAGTGTCTCCAGCTTAGCAGAACAGAGCATTATTATTCGCAATATGGGAGGCAACGATGCGAGCGGAAATATTATTGGAAAGTAACAGTCATTTCATTTCATATGAAGGTACTGCCCGCATGTGGTCTGTCATCCTCCTGTTTGAGAAGACTGCCGCAAGACCAACACGTTTTAACAAAATATGCAGGTATGGAAGTTAACAGTATCCAATGTCCACGTAAAAGTAAAAGGAAATGTTCGTGAAGTGTTGTTGTATTAGGAAAAAGTGAAGTTGCTTTACCGATGTCCCTGCCCCTACGAGGTTTGTGCCACAGAGAATTAATATTTTCTTACTGCTCCAATCATGAGCTGGAAAGTCCCAGGATGTGCCGCACAGAAGTTTTGACTCTTAAAAAAGAAGCTAAAAGTTTGACAATTCCAAGAGTTAAATTTTGCAGCGCACTGCTGGAACCCGCTAATCCTAATGAAACAGAAGGCCCGTCGCGCTGAAGAGACAGGACTCAGCTGATGCAGCGAAGCCACGGCGGTGGACGTCTGCTACAAAGAATCAGGAAATCCTTGCACAAGGACAGCTTAGGTCGATGGTTCCCAGAATATTCTTAGCCCGCTTTGTCATAGACATGAAGACCACCGGCGAGCAAGCATAATTTCGTCAATCGTGTCGGCATTTCATTTTATATTCAATGACGGAATCAAAGCTAGCCAGAAATGTTCTCTCTGTGAAAGGCAGGGAATCTTCAGTATACTTCATGTATGATCGTGCGTGTGTTTATATGTGTGCGTGAATACGTATACACGAAAAATTAACAAATTGAAAGAAAGCCTGCACCCCCCCCCCTGATTACTCCAGGGGTGGGAAATGGACTTCATAATTTGTTTTTGTATTCTGAGTACTCGAGACTGACTCACCCATAGGAGATGTGAACGTAGCAACTGTAACATGATAGTGCGACAATTTTTTCAATACAATTCTGCCTAGCGTGTATAGTGAAATGGTGAGATTATGCTGGACAGCTACGCTTTAAGAACACAAGGAAGTGAGAATGACCATTTCACTCAGACTACGCAGACTACCAGACACATAAATTAGCAGGAACTTTAAGGCTGACATCAAGCCAAGCGATTAAAAAACGGCAGATTTACTGTTCTCATAGGCCCTCATTTATGAAGTGGAATTCAGAGTGCAAACAGACGCCCGTAATATACCTGCACGCGCCGCTAATAAAGCATAAGGCAAGCCAGCGTATCGAATAGAGAAAAAAAAGTCCAGTCTTGATAGAAACCAGAAATGAATTTACGTGTGCCTGAAAATTGGAAGCGCAAACTTTAAATATTTTTTGAACGTTAGCTCAAAAGGGTCAATGAAACGAATATGGCTTCAGAGTTGATAGCTTGCAAAAGCTAGAAGTCAGATAGAACAGATCTAGTGTGTTTTCTTGAAACCTCCTCCACATCCGTATACTTGTGCGTGCGCTGTGCCAAAGCAAATTGAAGTATTAAATAAGAAAAAAATGGAGAACAAAGCGAACTTTTCATGGAAGCACTAGAAGGTTGGAGTTAAATTAATAAAGTTTATTTTCTTAGTTTTATATGATATGCAGCAAATCAGAAGTTTGAGTAGGCATAAACAAAAAAGATGAGCCTTGCCCCATTCAATGCCATTTGTTTTGTATTAGTTGTAGCGCGCACGAGGGACGCCACTAACGTCTAGGCAGGATGTTTGAGAACACAGTCAAGCATGTCAAAGTGGCGCAGGTCTGAGAAATATTATAGTCCAGCGGAAACCCATGACGGAGCATCACTTGCTGTCAGTGACCGCCACGATGACCCCGGTAAACACGAACCCCGTAAAAGTAAGAAAAATACGACTTCGTTTCACACTGTCAGTAACCTTCGATTCTTGAGACGGGAGGCACACAAAAGCCCTAATATTAATCGGTGGCTCACCTAATGGTCGCGGGTTGAATTTCGGGCACAGCAGTCGCATTTCGATGTGGGCAGAATGCTAAGGCCGACCTACTGTGCGGTGTCAGTGCACTTTAAAAACATGAAACGGTCGAAAACATCGGAGCCCTCCACTCTTCATGCTATATTTACAGCATGTTTTTGAGAGATAAGCAAGATGAACTCTTCGCACATACACCAGAATTTAAACAAATCGTGGTTTCACTACAGAGCTTAACGTTTCCAAGTGAATTTTCCGCCCCCAAATTATTTTCAGTCCTGTATGCTCTGGCTCTATAAGCCAGCCTATTGTTTTTTGTGTGTTCTCGACAGCATCTTATCTTATGGGCGTTGTGTTATGACTGATCACAATGTCTTCAAGTAAGAAAGTACGGTGCCTTCGATGAGCAACGATGAATACAGTCGCTATGTATTTCATCGCTTGCTTTTCTCTCCTTCTCTTGTGCAAACCATTAGATGCGGAATTGGGGTACCAACATCTTAAAGTCAGATGCCCGCAAGTGAAACCACCACGGCATGTTACATCGTGCTGTCAATCCATAGCTGCATATTATAAACTGCCGTCTCCACATCTATCTCTTTCATTGACAGCGGAAGATGTGTGAACGTCTTGATAGATCGTAAATTTCAGCAGCTAGTCATCTCTAAAACGTGCAAATGAAACGTCGTCACCAAAGCTTGTTTTTTCAAGTTCGTCTTATAGACACCGAGGTCAACGTGAGAGCGTGGTCGTGATCACAAGACGCACGGTATCTCGGCTGGCATCAGCAAAGGGCTCGTATCCCTGCCTGAGTGCTTCGCTTTCTGGGCGAAGAGACTTCGCTAAACAGCATTTGTTTCCTGAAGGGTCCCTATTCTCTTGCACCAGCATTTTGTAAAGACGCGAGAGATCGCATTTAAAAGCGTTAGCTGCTAACGTTACCTCGTATAAACGTTGAATTTTCTGTTATTTGTTTAGTTGATACATCCTTTCATGAAAACTGTAATCTTAGTTCATTTTAACTTGACTGAAAGAGTGATCTCAACAAAAATAATGTGAAGATTTGAGTGTAGTAAAAGAGAAAGCTCCTGCGATTTATGTTTTGTTGAGTGCTACTCCATGAATATTTTAACAAATTATGCATATTATTTGTAAAATTTAGAGTGTATGATATAAAATAGTTTATGTTCACTACCTCATGCGTTGCTTCGTTCTGACAATCAAATGAGGTTCTTTCTACTAATGGTGCTTCACAACAAAAACTAATTGAGCGCTTCATAGTTGTGGTTAATTGCGGCAGGAAAGATCTCACATTTAGTATGTCTTGATATCATGAGACACATAGGAAGTATGGTAGAAATTATGAAGTCGCCTTCGCACTACTGGTGACAAGCCTGAAGAATTGCTGAGCCGGTGTACATTTATTTTTATAGCTTTCATGTATGCACGTATATTTCTTTCCCTTTCTCGCCCAGTGCAGCTGTTTTTCTTCTTTCCAACCTCAATTTATTTTCCAACCTGCTTCTGTATAATATACAATACAGGGCTACGTTATGTGCTGCTATAGCTTAACTGAATCATGGAGTGGTTACGATGCCCCTTTTCAAACTGTGGGTACGCAGGTTTGAGTTCCACCTCGTCAAGAGCTTGTTTGTGTATAGAATATTTATTTTTCCCTCACTTTCTTTTGTTTCATCATCATCATCATCAGCCTGACTACGTCTACTGCAGGACAAAGGCCTCTCCCATGTTCCGCCAGTTAACCCGGTCCTGTGCATGCTGCTGCCAATTTATACTCGCAAACTTCTTAATCTCATCTGCCCACCTAACCTTCTGTCTCCCCCTAACCCGCTTGCCTTCTCTGGGAATCGAGTTAGTTACCCTTAATGACCAGCAGTTATCCTGTCTACGCGCTACATGCCCGGCCCATGTCCATTTCCTCTTCTTTATTTCAACTATGATATCCTTAACCCCCGTTTGTCCCCTAATGCACTCTGCTCTCTTCTTGTCTCTTAAGGTTACAACTACCATTTTTCTTTCCATTGCTCGCAGCGTCGTCCTCAATTTAGGCTGAACCCTCTTTGTAAGTCTCCAGGTTTCTGCTCCGTAGCTAAGTACCGGCAAGATACAGCTGTTATATACCTTCCTCTTGAGGGATAGTGGCAATCTACCTGTCATAACTTGAGAGTGCTTGCCGAATGTGCTCCACCCCATTCTTATTTTTTTAGTTACTTCATTTAGTGGTTCGGCTCTGCGGTTATTACCTGTCCTAAGTAGACATAGTCTTTTACAACTTCAAGTGCACCAATAACTATCTCGAAGCGCTGCTCTTTTCCGAGGTTTTTGTACATTAGTTGGGTTTCTGCAGATTAATTTTAAGACCCACCTTTCTGCTCTCCTTGTCTAACTCCGTAATCATGAGTTGCAATTCGTCCCTTGAGTTACTCAGCAATGCAATGTCATCGGCGAAGCGCAAGTTACTAAGGTATTCTCCATTAACTCTTATTCCTAACTGTTTCCATTCTAGGCTTCTGAAAACCTCCTGTAAGCACGCGGTAAATAGCATTGGGAGATTGTGTCCCCCTGCCTTGCACCCTTCTTGATTGGTATTCTGTTGCTTTCTTTATGAAGCACTATGGTAGCAGTTGATCCCCTGTAGATTTCTTCCAGAATGTTTATATATACTTCATCTACGCCCTGATTCCGCAGTGTCTGCATCACGGCTGATATTTCTACTGAATCAAACGCCTTCTCGTAATCTATGAAGGCTATGTATAGTGGTTGGTTATACTCTGAGCATTTCTCTATTACCTGATTGATAGTATGAATGTGGTCAATTTTTGAGTAGCCTGTTCGAAATCCTGCTTGTTCTTTTGGTTGATTGAATTCTAATGTTTTCTTTACTCTGTTAGCAATTACCTTTGTAAATAGCTTGTATACTACAGAGAGCAAGCTGATCGGCCTGTAATTCTTCAAGTCCTTGTCATCTCCTTTCTTATGTATTAAGATGATGTTAGCGTTCTTCCAAGACTCTGGTACCCTTCCCGTCAGGAGACACCTCGCAAACAGGGTGGCTAGTTTTTCTAACACAATCTGTCTTCCATCTTTCAGCAGGTCTGATGTTACCTGATCCTCACCAGCAGCTTTGCCTCTTTGCATGCTCTCCAAAGCTTTTCTGACTTCTTCTATCATTATCGGTGGGGTGTCATCTGGGTTACTGCTAGTTCTTATAGTATTAAGGTCGTGGTTGTCTCGGCTACTGTACAGATCTCTGTAAAACTCCTTCGCTATTTTAACTATCCTATCCATATTGGTAGTTATTTTGCCTTCTTTGTCCCTTAGTGCATACATCCGACTTTTGCCTATCCCAAGTTTCCTCTTCACTGCTTTGACACTTCCTCCGTTTTTCAGAGCGTGTTCAATTCTCTCCATGTTATACCTTCTTACATCGCATACTTTACGCCTATTAATCAACTTCGAAAGCACTGCCAGTTCTATTTTGTCTGTTATACTTGAGACTTTCATGATTTGACGCTTCTTAATTAGGTTCTTCGTTTCCTGGGAAAGCTTGCCAGTGTCCTGTCTAACTACCCTGCCTCCAACTTCCACTGCACACTCCGTAATGATGCTGGTCAGATTATCATTCATTGTATCTACGCTAAGGTTGGTTTCCTCATTAAGAGCCGAGTACCTGTTCTGCTGCGACACTCTGAATTCCTGTACTTTCCCTCTCAGTCCTAGCTCATTGATTGGCTTCTTGCGTATCAGTTTCTGTCGTTCCTTCTTCAAGTCTAGGCGAATTCGAGACCGTACCGTTCTATGGTCAATGCATTGCACCTTGCCAACCACTTCCACATCCTGCACGATTCCTGAGAGTGCAGTCATTAAAAAGTGTATTTCGTTCTTATTTTCGCCATTAGGGCTCCTCCATGTCCACTTGCGGTTTTCTCGTTTTCGGTAGAAGGTATTCAAAATCCGCAAACATTGCGTTCTGCGAATTCTATTAGTAGCTCTCCTCTGGCGTTTCTAGTGCCGATGCCATAGTCCCCTACTGCCTGGTCTCCAGCCTGCTTCTTCCCTACCTTTGCATTAAAGTCGCCCATCAATATAGTATACTGTGTTTTTACCTTACTCATTGCCGATTCCACGTCTTCATAAAAGCTTTTAACTGAAGCGTCATCATGGCGGATGTAGGTGCGTAAGCCTGTACTACCTTCATCTTAAATCTTTTATTCAGTTTAATTACAATACCTACCAACCTTTCATTAACGCTATAGTATGCTTCTATGTTGCCAGCTATGTTTCTGTGAATTAAGAACCCCACTCCCAGTTCTCTTCTGTCTGCTAAGCCCCGATAGCAAAGAACGTGCCCATTCTGTAGCACAGTACAGGCCTCAACTGTCCTCCTAACCTCACTGAGCCCTATTATATTCCATTTAACACCCTCTAGCTCCTCGAATAGTACAGCTAGGCTTCCCTCACTAGATAAGGTTCTAGCGTTAAATGTTGCCAAGTTCAGGTTCTAATGGCGGCCTGTCAGGATCCAGAGATTCTTAGCACCCTCTGCTGCGTTGCAGATCTGACCGCCGCCGTGGTCAGTTGCTTCGCAGCTGCTGGAGACTGAGGGCCGTGAGTTATTTGACGTATGCATGAGGGAGGTAGTGGCCAGATACTGCACCAGGGTGGCCAATCCTTCTCTGGTGAGGGAGTGCGTTCCCAGCGGTGGTTAACGGTGAGGCCGCACCCCAGGCGTCTTATTGCAGTTCCATCAACACGCGGATTTTTTTTTAATCCGGTTGGGAACTGCGCGGCCCCGGGATTTGAACCACGGACCTCTTGCATGCGAGGCGGATGCTCTAACCACTACGCCATCGCCACACCATGCAAAGAGCATGCTTGCAAAGAGCATGCTTGGCCATAGATGACGCGAAAAGTGAACGTGCTTTCCCCACTTGTCGGTTGATGGCGCCGTGTAGGCAGCCGCCGCAGAGCGCAGGCCCTTTCTTGAAGAACGACAGTGTACATTCTTGATCATTAATTGAACTAATCGGTGATGCGCGTCCGTACATGTTGGCCTTGCCGCGAGTCAATCAATTTCACACACAGCTTGCAAAGCATTTCTACTTTGGCTTCAGCATTCTCCCGGAAAGAGAAGCTGCGTGCGGCAATATCCAGTGCTAACACTCTTTAAAGACAACAGCAACGACTGCGTCTTCGCTGCTACCCTCTCTGCCACAGCCGGAGCATGGCCAGGATGACGAGAAAAGAGGAGTGTCTCCACGCAAAAAGAAGCAGATCGGCATTTTAGAGAGAACCAACACTCCACCACAGCTTGTTCTCTTTTTTTTTTTTTTGCTCTGTTCGTGCACTGCGTGAAAGGACAAGGGTCTCTACACGGCAGGAATGAGAAAGGGGGAAGCGTGGCACCGGCGCGTCACAGATCGGCATTTAAGAGAGAGCCAACACTCCATGACAGCTATTTTTTCCCTCTCTCTCTTCGTGTGCCGCGTTGAAAGGAGGGTCTTTATGCGACAGAAACGAAAAAGGGAAAAGCGTGGAACAGGCGCGTCGCAGATCGGCATTTGAGAGAGAGCAAACATTCCGCCGCAGCCTTTTCTTTCTTTTTCTTTTTTCCTTTTTCGTGCGCAGCGTTGAGGTGTCGGAAGTGCTGTCGCGGGATCGGGCGTAGTGCTGAGGGCATTTTCGGAGCTTGGTATGTTCGAATTAACTGTCGGAAGTGCTTGTGCGTTCGAATTACAGGGCATTTTGAGCCATTGAAATATACATAGCTTTGACGGGACCAAAGCGTGAGTTTGAATTAACCTGAAGTTTGAATTAGGCATGTTCGAGTTAATGAGATTCGACTGCATAAGACTAAAACATGGCAGTCCTCAGACACCTGGTTCGATAGTTGAATGGAAGCTCATCTGGTCAGGAACAGACATTAAGACAATTAAAGCACAGTGACCAAGATTACAAACAAACAAAAGCATGCCTTTTCGACCATTATTAGAGAGCTTTATTCTTGTGAACACGGCTCCCATACGGGAGCTGAAACGTTGTGGTTTTATTTGCTTTTAATTGTAGCCAGTGTGTCATTTTAACCATAAAGTTTCTTAATATACACTGGAGACACCTCTGGTGCCAGTGTCTATGGAAGCTGCAACGCACAGCGCTTCAGTGAGCGTGGGAATGATGGGTAGTACCCGAATTTGTCCAATCTTCGTACTTCTGGCTCCGTGTGTGTTCGTGTGGCTTGAAGCTGTTTCTTCACGAAACAAAAATAAGCAAATGTTCAGTGGTTGCACTTCACTACCTTATTCTTTAGGCTTACCATTACAAATCGGGTCACGAAGTTCAAAAGGGTTCGTTCTTTCCTTCGAAACAAAATCAAAACACAGCAATAAAGAAGACACAAGCGCAATTTGGCGCTTACAAGCACGAAGACTAGGCAAATCCATGTACTACCCATCATTCCCAGGGTCGCTGAACGATCGCAGCTCCAGAGTCCCCCCTAGTGAATTTTAGAAAACTCTATGGTTGTAACTGGCATTGCACCTGGGCTCTGGAAGAAAAACGTTGTGGGGATCTGAGGCGCGCCTGCGACCATTTCGCGGGCATTCTGCCGCACGGCCACACCCTTTTGCTTTTCCTGCTCTGATAACGATGTTTGGCGATAGATGGCGCCAGGTGCGGGCACGGCACGCGGTACGCGCGCGCCGAGGGAGCGCTCTTTTCTCCCTGGTCGGCGCCGGGTAAGCACGTGTTTTCCTTCGTCCGCGTCCCCTTTGGGAATTGCCGGACTGTAGCCTGCCTAGGTGGCCTTGGGCACCTCGGCAGGCGTGTTTACTTGAGTGCTAGCTTCGGTAGCGTACGCTAAGCCCAGAGCGGTGCCTAGTGCTTGAAGTGGTCGTACCACAACGAGCCACACTTGCCGTAGGCCTACGCGTACGAGGTTTGCCCTAACACTCGCGACCAGGCCCATTGGCCATCGTGAGAGTGCGCAGCATAGCCGCGAGGGACCTTTTCCCGACCGGCTTGTCAAAGCTCGCCATTGCCAGCTGCGACGTGCTCGCGGTTTTCCCTTATTGTGAACGTCCGCGTGCGGGTGCCTTTGCTACCTGCGTCCCGGGAGTGGACGTTGTACTGTTGTTCGGGGTGCCGCCAGAGGCAATAAAGTGTTGTGTATTTTTGCAATAGAACACTGTCTATTTTCCGCGCCGCGCTACACGCCTTATTAGTTGAGCGCGCGCGGAGCGGTGCGCTACACGCGAGTAAACGGAGTAGCAGCCCTGTGGCTCGCTAAACGTGAACCCGCGGTGATCGTCTGCTGCAGTTAGTAGGGGAGTCACCATAACGTTCACGCTTTTTTTTTTTCATTTAAGCCCCGGTAAATGTAGACGCCCTCTACCCAAGAACAAGGACTTTCTCACGCAAGTGATGGAAATAAACAGAAGGTAGATGAAAAAAAAAAGAAAAGAAGACACGAACTTTTGTTTACTCGTTTTTTTCTTTCTTTTTCTCTTTTTTTTCTTTCTTCTATCTTTCCTTACTAGTCCTATCTCCCGCCAGGTTTACTCTACCCCCCGCCAGACAAATTGGCGCACTAGTTTAGAAGCGAAGCAAAAGACAAAGAAGAAGATGAAAGTGGCGTGTGTCCGCTCATGATGATGATGGTTGCGCGCTCGTGGAGTACGATGGACGGATGACATAAATAGCTTCCCTGCTAAATACTGTGGGATCTCGCAAGCCAAAAACATACAAACTAAGAATGTAAGCCACGCCGTACCTGTGAGTTAATGTGGACCAATTTGATTTTAACGGTGGGTCTATATCGAAATAGAAGAAAAGTGATATTTCGTTTGACATAGCACCACGCCAATGCCGCAATATCTTCACGGCCAACGCAAAAAAAAAAAAAAAACGAACACCGCGCCATCGCTGCTGGCCTTATGCAAGGGTCGCAACAGTTTTGCACATCATATTACGAGGAACCACTATTAGCATTACGAAATCAAATTACTAGAAAAGCAGCCACAGAGGGGAGGAGTGTCTCGATGCGCAATTCAGTTAGGCGGTAGTGTTAAGTGACTTGCGTGTCGCAATTATCACAACCACCCATCTGAATTGTGTGTCGCAAAGTCCAATAACGACAGCAAGTCACGAGTGTCATCTAAGATAGCACTTTGCGAGACCTTACGCAAGTCAGCGACATAACAGACCATCGCGAACATTCCGAAACTGATTGAGAGGAACTAACCCGCGTTGCCACCCAATCCGTCTGTAGAGCCTAACGAGCGCCGTTGTAATGGTGATACGTTTTATTAGTTGACACTCCTGCCTTCAATTTTTCTCATTTGTTAGCAGTATGGAGAGCCTAGTCTGGTTTAGGAACATTGAGATGCTCCTGTTTACCGACACGTTCACATAAAATAAATTGTTAAGATAAGATGTATGGCGGCTAATAGCAACCAACATGGAGTGGAACAATATTTGTAGTATATTTTCACTCTGCATTTGCACTTTTTTTAGTGACACTGAGCCACATTTTGATATTTTCTGTAGCCACTGCCGCTCTGTGTGTGAGATTGCGAAGAGCGGTTACGAGCGTTAGTACCAAACGTGGAAGCAGATATGCAGCTCTGAACGTGGTCAAGTTAAAAGGAAAACGTACGTGTTATATAATTTCCAGCCTGAGGCGTTTAGGATGTTACGGAAAGCGTGTGAGGAATACAATAAGGACAAAACTACACTAACATACTACCATTGTGTTAAAACAACCCAGCTTTTATTCGAATGCTTGTGCGTATAAATTGTAATTGGCATTCTCCGCGTAACTACACAAGCGAGGGTGAAAGGCTCGCATGAAGGCTAAGGCGAGCCAACCCCGAGAGATTTCGTTAGTGAGTCTAACGCACGCAACTTTCATGTTCCCGCAAGCAGACCAATTCAGCAATGCAGTGTTAGATCACGCGAGCAGGCTTCACTGAGAGGCACGCACGCAATCAAACGCTTGAAATTGTAGTCAACCAGCAGGTAACTATCGCTAGCGCTAACCAAATTGAGAACTGTGTTTACAGAAGGGATCAACGAGAACGCTCCTGTGATAACGAAGGAGTTAAGCAACAAACCGACTTCGCAAGGCTGTGCCCGGACTGCTCCCAATCGCGCGGTGTTAATCTCGAGCGCACAGTTGCAGCGGTGCTTCAAGATTTCCCATGCTCCTTATTGAGCTCTAATACAAACTAAAGCAATAATAAAACTTGCGGCTCGTTCATCATAGAACTCTACTTGCCTTGAGTTTTCGGGGCGCACAGTGGAGGGCGACAAGGGGTGCTAGTGCCTTGTGCACATGATTTCGTCTGTTACACCATCGTAGCTGCGTCGTCTACCTCGTTTTTATTAGGAAATCGATTGCGCAGACCTTTTCGAGAGGTGGTCTCATGTCTTATGCATCAATTAGTGAGAAACCATTGATTGCATTAGCCTGCTCAGAAAAAATTTGCGTTTTTTTTCTGATGAGGTTTCAAAAACAGCCATACGCCTGCGCTGCACGAAAGTTGGAGCATGTAAAATAGGTCTACTGAATAATCACTTGCCTCACACACCTATATTAGGATAATTTTATTTTTCTCACTTTGAAGCTATGAAACAATTAAAAAACATCTAAAATAACCATGCATTCGGAGCTCCTCATTTGTATAAACCGAGTTAAAGACACTCTCAAATGGTGATAAGCCTTGGAACGAAAGACTCAGATGCTCACTATGCACCAAAACGCACTGATAATTTTTTTTTAAAGCACAACTGAGCCGGGAAAAAGCTGAAAAACAGTGCGCACAAAAGTTTAATGCAAGTACCAATAAGACTGCGAAAAAGAGGGTCCAAGTGTCGCTACGGTCTTTGGTGATCTATAGAGGCCGATCGTTTGGCAAAGCCATAGTCCGTAAGAGAGCGGCGAATTGACCAGAAAGAGTAAGGGTGAAATGGCGGCTTTATTTGAAGACTATCATGCCATGAAGCCATCTCTTCTTCGTCGACTTCTTTTTCAAACAATCCCGGAAGGATTTAGGATCAAAGAATGACTGTGCCTATTGTAATAGCGAAGATTTTGACCCCCGAACCTTTCTGCAGAAACCCCGTAATGGGCGGCGTTAGACCTCTAATTCCCCAAGTGTCAACGCTGCTGCGGCCGAAGATATACCGGCTCCCCGAATGCGTTGTCCATCTATATTTGTGGCATTCCACGCCGATAAGCCCAGCCAGTAATGAGAGGTGCGCCGAGAAATGAGCTTAGAGCGGGAATAGTTGGAGATATTTGTTTCATTGCCTATTAGCGTGTCTGGTATGAGTATGCTCGCTGTGATTTAGTGTTTCGAAGTAATCCAACGTACCAGTGAGCTGTTAAGTTCTTTCTACTTTATCACACTTATTGTATATTGTTTTTTTTGTCTGAGATTGACACCCGAAAGTTTCTTTGAGCTGAAATAATATTTCAGTGGTCGCATTGCACTGGGTAATAGTTCTGCTTCACGGGCCAGGGAACGTTGATAAAATGAAGAAAAAAAACAACTTCTTTTTGTGCCTCTTTTTTTACACGTATGATGTTGCATATCGAAATTTCTGTGCGAACATTCTTGCGGGCATCGCTTCCTTTTGTTCTAAAAACATATCTTATGGTTGCGATTATTATATGAAAAATTCGGTATTCCAATGATCGGTCTCCTTTGAATACGTTCCTTTTTTGTTCTGAAACACAGTAGATGTCACAAATTGTAGATTGCATTACGTTTCGCTAAAAGGCTAAGAAAAAAAATAGTGTTTAACTCTTATTTCTTTCACATCGACCTCACCCAGGTATGTTTCTTTAAAGGAACCCGTTCAATCTCTTTAGGAGAGTAAGTAATCTCTTTAGGACAGAATACCCGCGAGTCCAAATGGCAGTGTGATGTGCTCCACAATGTTCCTTAGGATTTTCCAGAGTGATGACTGCGCAAGGTTAGACCCAGACAAGGGACGAACGATGGAGGGCTCATCATCGTTTCATCTCGTTGTTGCCTTCCTTAAAACAGTAATCGGAGTCTCAGCTTGATACTTTTGAAGATTTAGAACGGAACGGCGCATTCGTAGGAATCAAGTGAAATGACACTTCTTTTTCTTATAGGTTAGGTGTGACTGACAAAAGGACATAACTTGATTACAAAGCCACGGTGCAAGTATACAGGTGAGCAACTAGAAAGCCAGACACTACATACACACTGCGTGTGTCTTTAGTAATCGCATCTGCAACATTTAGATTGATATATGGTAAATGTTACCAATCTTTTCTTATAAATTATGGTTGAAGTCACCAGTTTGCAAGCGGATTTTAGATCTCACAGTTTGCTAGTAGCGAGGGAGAAACTAAGGAGGGCCATGAGCTTAGCCCGATATTTGCATCTTTGCTGCCCTGTACTGGGGTGAAGAAATTGTGGTCGGAAAGAGGTGTGTAGGTAGAGAGAGAGCAAGCGAAAAGACACACACAAGACGGTGCTTCTATTGCAGTCATTAGAAAGGCTGGTCGACCTCTAGATACGCCGTAGCGCTTCCAGTGCCTTCTGACGACATTGTATCATGTCTATTGCGCAGAATTAGTGACAACAACAGGAACAACGACTACTACTACTACTTCTACTACTACTACTACTACTACTACTACTACTACTACTACTACTACTACTACTACCACTACTACTACTGCTAGTTCTAGTGATAAACATTAGTAATAATGCAATGTCTTCATTACTGCAAAGGCACGTTTTTTTCGGTCACTTCAGTTACTATCATGAAATGTACAATGCAGAAACCATTCGCGTGAATACTGCATTGTACTACGTATCTTTCATATAAGGTTTGAGGTAGCTTGACCCCTGTTTTCCTCCAAGTTATTCAATTTTTTGTTTACGCAGACACCTGAAATTACATATGTGGTTTTTAGTAATTATTGACAGGGACGCAATCGTGTTTTTAGATGTTCCAAAATTGGTATTTTTGGAGATTTTCTCGCAGTTTGCGAAAAATGGAAATTTTCACCTCATAGAGGCCTATGAGGCCGCAGTAACACTGCGGCGAACAATTATTTTAGAAAGCCAATTCCCTCACACCTTCACCCTAGTCATTGTCTAAATAGTAGTCTCGACACGGGATATAAAGTCTGTGTCCCCTAAACCAGCGCTAAGACCGTTTGTTCAGTCAATCAGTGACTGCTTTCAATTTCTTCTAATTCCTAATAAGTTGGCTATGCGCGTCGCTACCAGCTGTATTACATACTCGTGAAGCTGTGCAATGTCCACATTTGTTTCTTTCACATTCAAAGTTATATGCTTTCTGTCACGTCGCATCCTCCAACACTTACATTGCCGAGGATGCGTATAGTGAAGATTTTTGTTTTACCATGCAGAATGTGTTGCCATCATGCTAGCACGATCTCACAACGAAGTTGCACAGAACACTACATAAAATGAGGTGTTCGCAGGGTTCTGGGTTGAAAGGAGCTAAGCATCGACCCAGCACCTTCCCTGACCACGCCACCCTTGCTGGAGTCGGAAATAAAAGCAAGAAAACAAGGTTCAAAAAGATCACAAACTACTCATCATCATCATCATCATAATCATCAGCAACAACAATAACAACAACAACAACAAATATAATAATAATAATAATAAATGAAAGGAAGAATCGCAGTTTCTTTTACGCATTCAGTTGATACATCACTTTTGCTCAGTCTCTATTTATCCTGCCTTACCACTCCGAAAGCCTTCTGCACATGGTGTGATTTTGCACTACAGGAAAAGCCCTTTGTGCACCTCGAGTCTTCAGCAGCTGTTTCGAGTTCATCCTGGCTGCGACATAAGGACGTCTCTCGATGGGCAATCCCGTGTTTCGGCCCCAACGACGTAGCGAGCGACTGGTTCTCCAGTCGTAACACTGAGACGTTCATATATTGCCGATGCTGATTGGGAACTGCCCCGAGAACGTGTGCGTGCAACCCTCCGCCTTTTCGTCTTCATGATTGTTTCGTCCACTCCTCGGTACTCTGTTGAACGGCTCCTCTTTCTTATAGATGCCAGCGAGGTCCGCCCGACGCAGCCGTTCACCATCCTCTCCTCAATTCCTTTCCTGCTCTCGCCCATCGCCTCGCCTTCACGTGTGCTTTGCGCTGATTTGGGAGAAACTGCTCAGGCAACACCTCACAACGGGAATCATAGAAGTAAGTTTTTTTCAGTTTTGTGCAGATCCGTGGGGTGGCGTGATGTATTCCTTGTGTGCACAATATTGGTGGTCGCACTGGCTCTGTAAAAGGTGCCGTGTTTTAGATCTCAGAGTTTGCTAGTAGCAAGGGAGAAATTAAGGAGGATGCCATGAGTTTAGTCCGATATTTGCATCTTTGCTGCCCTGCACTGGGGTGAAGAAACAGGGTCGGAAAGAGGGTGTGTTGGAGAGAGAGAGAGCAATAGAAAGAAGAACACAAGATGGGTACTTCTTTGCTGTCATTAGAAAGGCTGGTAGACCTCTAGATACGCCGTAGCACTTCCAGTGGCTTCTGACGACATTGTGTCATGTCTATTGCACAGAATTAGTGACAACAACAACAACAACAACTACTACTACTACAAACTACTACTAGAACTATTACTAGAACTACTACTAGAACTACTACTAGAGCTACTACTAGAACTACTACTAGAACTACTACAACAACAACCACTACTACTACACTACTACACCTACTACACCTACTACTACTACTACTAGTGATAATAACATTAGTAATAAGCAATGTCTTCATTACTGCAAAGGCAAGTTTTTTTTGGTCACTTCAGTAACTGTCATGAAATCTACAATCCAGGAACTATTCGCATGAATACTGCATTGTACTATATCTTTCACATAATGTTTGTGGTAGCTTGACACCTGTTTTCTTTGTGTTATTGAAGTTTTTGTTTACGCAGACACCTGTAATTACTTATTGAGGTTTTCTAGCAATTATTGACTGGGACGCAATCGTGTTTTTAGATGTTCCAAAATGGTTTTTTTGAGATTTTCTCGCATTTGCCAAAAATGAAAATTTTGTCCTCATAGAGCCCTACGAGGCCGCAGTCACACTGTGGCGAACATTCTTTTAAAAGCCAATTCCCTAACACCTTCACCTTAGTCATTGTCTAAATTGTAGACTTGACACGGCATATAAAGTCTGTGTCCCCTAAACCAGCGCTAAGACGGTTGTTGAGTCAAGCAGTGACTGCCTTTAATTCCTTCTAATCTCTTCCAATCAGCTGGCTATGCGCATCGCTACCAGCGTATTACGTACTCGCGAAGTTGTGCAATGTCCGTATTTTTTTCTTTCACACTCAAGGTTATATGCTTTCTGGCACATCGGCATCCTCCACACTTTCATTGCCGAGGATGCGTATAGTTAAGATGTTTTATTTTACTATGGCAGAATATGTTGCGATCATGCCACACGATCTCACAACGAAGTTGCACAGAAGCACTACACAGGTGAGGTGTTCGCAGGGTTCTGTGTTAAAAGGAGCCAGCATCGACCCACAGCACCTTCTCTGACTCTCCGCCACCCATTGCTCGAGCCCGATATAACAGCAAGAAAGCAAGGTTCAAGAAGAGCGCAAACCGACAACAACAACACAACAACACACACAACAACACAACAACAACAACAACAACACAACAACGACGACGACGACGACACGACGACGACGACGACACGACGACGACGACGACGACGACGACAACGACGACAATAACAACAACAATAACGACGACGACAATAACAACACAATAACGACGACGACGACGACAATAACACAACAATAACGACGACGACGACGACAATAACAACAACAATAACGACGACGACGACGACAATAACAACAATAATGAAAAGAAGAAGTAATCGCAGGTTCCTTTTACGCCTTCACTTGAGACATCACTACTCTAACGAACTTGGGCGGACCGACGGCTCCCGTTGAGAAGCGTGCGTTTGCACTGGCATTGAAATAAATAGTGCTGCTCTGATCCTGGACATTTCGCTATATATCCGCTGCCTCCAAGACCAAGACACATCGCCTAGCTTAGCGTTACCTCTGTGATTGGACTACCAGTGACGAAGCTAGGATGCCAGGGCATGACGCTATCACGTAATGTGAGGTCACAGCAACGTCAAAGTGACGTCCCTTGAGGTCGCCGCTCTAGGTACTGAGACCTCATTGTCACCACGTTATTGGCACCACCACGTGATGATTTCTTTCTGGATCACTCGTTCGTAATGCCGCTGGATCCGCCGACGGTCAACTATCGCTTTTGTTGAAGCACGTCAGGCTTTGGCTTACAAATAAAATGAAGCCATGAAGTGGTTCCCACCGTGGTTTGCCTTGTCGTCGGCTTTATGAAATAACGGCGAGAACAAAAATTCTAGGAACGCATCGCATTTGTTTTCTCTTGAGAATCATAAAATCTCATCTCATCAAATAACGCCGGAAAGCCCACTTTCATCACAAAAGTAGTTTCTTTTCTTGTGGTAGTGTATAAAAACAATAAAAACGTTGTTATATGCAAATGGCACCATAGTTCCCCTGCTATCAACGTTTCGCGCGCACAAATGGTCGCAAGTAAGCCTAGAAGCGCACATCAATTGACATGGTTTCTCACTTTTTCAAACTCATGATTTTTGACCATGCAATTGAAAAAAAGAGAAATAGTGTACGCGAGGCAAGAAAGAAATATCTTTTTTCGCAATCTGTACGTGTTTTCATCACTATAAATCATTGCGAAAGTGGTGCTGCGGGTTATGTCATACATCTGCTGTCCTTTTTTCGCGGCAGTGGCCAGTAGCTTTTTATGGCGCGCGAAGGACCATCGTCTCATTACTACGATGACCGGAAGCAATGTATGTGCGACACAGCGATGTCTGCAAAAAAAGTAACAGCTATCACGACACTCGCGACGGGAAAAATTGCGCGAAAAAAGGAAGTCACACATCCTGAGAGAAATGACGGTGCCACTTCCACCGTAAGGGTGCTGCTGCTTTTCAATGGCTGTGGCTTTCTCCGTCTAAGATGTAGGAACTATGGTGGGTTGTTGCAGCGAAATCGATGTCACATTGGCTGGGCATGGCGCTTGAAAGAAAAAGCGTGTACTAACAGTGCTCTGGGCGGCACACTTGTCTGCCTGCGTTCTCACTTAGGTTTGCGTACTTTATTACGCTCAGTTTTCCTTTCCTTTATGCGTGCATAGTAGGTATTTTTGCATTGTTACTTGATTTCCTTTTATTTGCGTATCTGCCGCTGCAGATTCCCTTTATCGTTTGTCACGTCTTTGTTTGTTCGTATCTGCAGCCGTTATTACATAACGCTACGCTTCGGCGTTCTTTTCCCTTGGAGCAAGCGTAAACGAAATCATTTCCAGGGTTTTTATTTTGTATTTCGCTTGCTTCCGCTGTTCTTACCTGAATTTTAAATATTTTTTTCAACGTATTTTTTTAGTTATCAGAGTTATCGCTTATAATATGTAAGTGAAGGCGCATGTGTGCGATAGTGTTACTGGGCTTTTCTTTGCGGAACATTTCTGTATAAATAATGGGCACGTTGTAAGATTAATAATGATGTATATAGAATGCGTTTTCCGCCCTCTTCCGGGGAAATAGATTGAGGCTGGCAGGCAAGCTTTGTAAGTGGGCCAATTCGTTGTTGGCTCCGTCCACTTTATCGCAACTCTACTGATAACGGGATTCAAACGAACCTGCCATGAGCACTTACTGTTCCCGTAGGCACTTATATCGGAATTACCATAAGTGGACGTACTATAACCTATAGCAACACGCAGTGGGGCTCACAGTGTTTTTTGAGATGCGCAGGGTGTTTGATTACAAAAGTGATAGAGCCAAGTGGGCGCACCGTAATATGCATTCAACCACAGTGGGAGCCAAGAAAGTGGTTGAGCTTTTCCTTCTGGCATGATTAGGCTGCGCAGATACATAAGCGTTACTACTGAATTGCGATTAGCGCACAACACTTTGATTAATTCACTGGTCTAAGAAAAAGCAATTATTTGAAGATAAGTTCTTTATTGTTGTTTCCGCAAGGACCAATGCTATTCGCTTATTTGATTCATATCACAGTTGTACAAAAAGCACACATTTTATTTCAGGGGCTTCAAACTCACCTCTACTAGTGGGCCGTCATGAAACTTATTCCCCCAATCCCACAGGGGCGTGGAGTGTGAAGATGGCAGGTGCACTAGTGGAGAGGGAAGGTGAAGTGGGGAGCTTGAACGAAATCCCCCAA
Organism: Rhipicephalus microplus; assembly: GCF_013339725.1. Taxonomy (NCBI): domain Eukaryota; kingdom Metazoa; phylum Arthropoda; class Arachnida; order Ixodida; family Ixodidae; genus Rhipicephalus; species Rhipicephalus microplus. Next base: position 90,019 of record NW_023611278.1, read on the forward strand.
GACATTGCCATACATACCATATAAGGGTGAACTTACAAAGGGATATGACGACAGGCTTATGAAATCATGTAGGTATTGCTTTTAACAATGATCAAAATGTAGACAGCAGCTCCGAAACAGTTGTCCTTCAGTGATGATGTTCCAACTCAAAGTAACTTCGAAAGTATAACAGTGCCTCACGAAAAACGCCTCAGACCAGTCCCGTCTGTGACGCTTACCCGAAAAAAGCGCAACAAATTTGCAATAGACCAGGAACCTAGTCAATTACTATTTTAAAAAGTTCTCAAATGTGTTTTTCGTGTGAAGGGTCAGGCAACTAACGAGATGTTTTTGAGACGCCTCTTTTGTGGACCTATTCTATGTTTGTAAACAGCAGTAGGTGCCATCGACAAACTAGGGTTTCTGTGGCGACATCTAGGCCAAAGCTCGCCAATGCCATCTACGATCCAGTGACAACTAGCACTGCACCTGTTAAGCTGACTCCCGTGTGCACGCGGCCGGCTCCCGGATGTCACCAAATGTGGCGTAGTATGTCGATGGCGTGTACTACAGTTTACAAAAAAGTAATAGCTCTATAGCCACCACATCAGCAACACCCATGGGCAGTCTTCACTGATTACCCAGTGCTCTTTTGTAGTAGAATCGATTGTAAGGTTGTCACCATTCCCATTTTGGCAGCATTCTGCCACCACACGCCAGAGCGTTGTGAGATTAGGCTGCGGAAGGCCTCTCACAAGCTCGCCATCTATTCGTTGTTTCATCATCGCCTGTAACGCCATAGAAGGAGCTCTGGCTCTTATGCACAACGATTTGCCTTATTTCATCTCCTTTTTCATATTCCCCACCCGGCGAGATCTTAGCAACATCATTGTCTGTTCGCTTCCTCAACCAAATTTTCTGATACATGTTTAACGCCAAACTGAATCTTGTTTGTCCTTTTTAGTGCTTTCACTTTAGGTAAAACTGTAACTTTTGAATCATTAGCTTCTTTGATGACTAGCAGCACTTTTCTATGGAACTCGGACAATTTTTATGGGCCAATGGTGGTGGTGGTAGTATTGTATAAACCTGGTGTATCTTTATAAACCTGTAAAAACAGAATAGCTTTGAACAGGAAACCTTGGTACTGTATACTGCTGACACTGTATGAAATCATGCAACGACACTTCACACGGTGATATGAAGGTTTTTCTCTTAAGGAGTGGATAGTAACAGCCCAAAAATACATATTCCTTGGCTTCTATGCTAGAATGTACTCAAAGTGTTTCATTCATACTGTTGCACTGGAACTAAATGGAAGAAATATACGCATGTGGGTGTTTAGTTTTTCAGTTTGGTTTTGATATAACATTATCTTACCAAAATAATGACGTCATATACAATAGGGCTTGTCGAAACCTTATTATACTATATTCAGTCTAAAGGCCGCCTATTATCAGCCCTGTCGTGACGAACAGAATATACATTCGTAATTATCCGGGTTCAATGTCCTCCGAAGCCACGTCATCATTGTGTGGGACGCCGTAGATGATGGCCCCGGAAAGTTCGTTCATCTGAGGTTCTCAATGTCCGCCTAAATCTAAGTACACGGGCCTCAAGCACGCCCTCATATTCGGAATGTAGTTCAGCGCATGAGGGTGTTCAATTAATCGTATGTTTCAAAATACGATATTAGAAATGCCATTATGAATTTATTTGAGCCAATTTAAAAGCTTGCTTGTAAGAAATGAGCGTCCAGACGCGAAGTGCTTATCAGCTCAAATATGCCTAATTTTATATTAGGTATGCTCCCGAATAATTAACTGCATTTCACATCAAATATTTTAACAATGTAAGCATATTGTCTGACATCACGATTGTTAAAAGTTCGAATGATATCAAAAACACCCTGTAAAGGTCTTCAACGGAAACACAGTTATATGAACGCAATGGCGATTGTCTAACAATGAAACAAGGAATGAGATTTAATGTTGTCTTAGATCTTAAACATTAGGGCAGAACTTCGATTTATTAATTCGGTCCATCACTTTTATTAGCCTTTCTACAATAAACGTTATGTGGACAGTTGTTATAACCTGAAATTCACTGAGGTTATAAGCTTAGAGAAAGAGGATCTGAACAACTTGACTCGAGCACCAATCTGCAATAATGAGTCAACACTCCCCGAGGCTGATCCTGCAATCTCGGCTTTCATCGAAAGTATTTGTTGCAACTAATCGCCTCCAAGCGATTACTCTGCAGATAAGCCAATTGTGATAGGCTTATGCTGGCTTGATTTTCGACTGCAACGAACACCACTTCGAAAGGTCAACAAACTGTGTTTACGACCACATCCATTTAGAATGAAAGACCATGGTTTGAACTTTATTGTTCTGGCAACAAACCTTGCTTCGCTGAATAATTAAAAATTATGAATTGCAAAGGCTTGAAAACGTCGTCGCTGGTAGTTTTTCCATCCAAAGCACATATTCATATTTGTCATTCGTCTGGCGATGTAGTATTTCTTTTTCTACCTAAAAGGTGTGTGCATTCTCTCAGGCTTTACAAAGGCTATGGGTTTACAGTAGAGAAAGCCTTAAGGGGAAGAAATTGATGTCAGCATAACCCTTTCGTTTTGTGCATAAATTGCTCTATGAATGTCGCAGAAAAATGTTCGCTTGCACTTCTAAATTAATTCCCCAGCCTTTTTTTGAAGAAGTAGAGGAGAAGCGCTGTTCTTTTGTTATTATTTATTCATGCGTCATTGTAGTTAGCAACTGTGGCGTTATCACAGGATAATATGTCGTTATGATAATCCAATTGAAAGAAACACGTTTGTTGATTTAGAAGGCCAGAAGCCACCCTGACTGCTTCCATGGTTTATGTCGCTCTGCTCATGATGGCATTTAGTTATAGATTACAAAATAAAGGCAACAGAAAATCTGGCTGCAGCGTTCATGTTTTGTTATTTGTTACTATGATTGAAATTATAATAGTACTATTTTTTGCTTTCCAGTAATTATCGTAAGCGATATCTACTCTGAAGGATCATTGACAAGTGTTTGTAAGGATTTTTAGTGAGAATAGTTAGCGACAGGCTATTTGTTTATGTTTGTTGTTTATACTAACTTTTTCTTAAATTTGTTCCTTACAACGTATTTCTGAATTGTCTCATGCAGTGCGATGTGAAGGCTTCATAAAAAAATTTTACCTATGAATTCTAAACATTATGCTAAAGGCACCAGCCTGTGCGTGGGCACCTGACTCCTTCAGCTTAGTATAAACACTGGTGGCTTTGATAACGAACCATGGTTAAAAGAACATCGAATTCATGTATTTACTCAACAAAAATTGCCGTATGAGAGGGCGTACTTGAATGAAAACAATGTTGTGCCTCTTGCATTGGCATTTTAAATTGTCAGAAAATATTTGGATTGTTTCCTTCATGTCGTGGTTCTCGAATTAGGCTCAGTTAATCCAAACAATCCACAAGAATCTTCTTGTGGACCATTGTCTGAAAAGAAACGCGCATTTTTTTAGAAGACACGCGATTGTGCCGTGACCACGGCCCTTTCTGATGTGTAATACGCTTCACTACATAAACAGCTTGCGTTGGAGCTTACTCATGCTTCTTTGCCAAGAGATGGTAGTAAAGTTTTGTTGCAGTAGAGTTTTTGTTGCAGTTTTTACCAACATATGCATGCGATCATACTCTGTACATGCACGAATATTTTGAAAAGCATATATAGTTTGAAATGCGTTGAATTTTCAGACCGCACATCTTATTGACAAGCTCTTGCGATTGATTGGGTGTGCGATGTTTTCTTCACCATGCTTTGGCAGAGACAAATTAAATGCACTTATATTACGCTGCATGATGACTACGTTTTTGACCTCCATCCTCACTTTAAGTGAAGTCCCCCATCAGTAGCACTAGTACACAATGGGTCCCTGTAACACTCATGGCTGAGAACAACTGCCTTTGTGGGCCAGTGGTTACAAAGAAAGTTCATTTGTTCAGTTTTCATGATTTTCTTGACTACATTTATCAATATAGCTGTTCCAAATTGTTAAGCTCACTGTATCTACAGGCCAAAGACAAACGAACGTGCCCTGCTTTTGCCAGCAGAACTGCAGCAGCTCTCGAAGTGAAGCGCTGTAGCCATAATAAAAGCCGGGTGAGTATATTTTGAACTGCAACACTTGTAGTTGTTATCGACCTAACCCTGGAACTATAGTAAATAGCGAGCTTCCATTTCGCCTGAACCATTAGCGAATCCTACGACAGAGTTCTAAGCTACATAGTTCACAAGAAACTTCTGTGACTTTATTTCCAGCGTCATTCCAGACAAGATGTTCTGTAACAAAACACCTGCGACATGGTAATTGCGATTTGCGTTGAGTAGTATTTTTTCAGCCTTCCGCTCATAAACCCATGAACGTCTTTATGCGCTCCCGTGCTTCAGCTAAGGGAAAGTTCGAAATGTTTATTGGTAGCCTGGAAATGTATGTATGCAAAATAAATGATAACGTGGCACTGCGGCTTGAATTGCGTCACTATAGAAAAGAAATACGGATACTACCAGAAGTCACGTTTTTAAGACCACTCACTTTCTCTCAATTGAAGAAGGAATACTACCTGAAACATTTAGCACGATAGAATCACTTTGCAAAAATACACTGATTCATAGCTGAGGTAATGGTCAATATTTCTCTCCTTTTTCAAAGCAACCGCGTTTAATAAAACTACTCTTTAGGTGCGGTGTTAGGTTGAATGCTTTATTCTATGCTCATGAAGTTTGTAAGAGTAACACTCAAAAATACTCCTTTTTTAGAAAAGTTATATTGCGAAATTTCTTTCAGCAAGATGCATCCGTGTCTGAACTATTATGACACGAGATATGTACACATATCATCTTACTCATTGTAGTTGATCGTTGCAATATTTTGCATGAAAGTGAAAAGTTCTCACCGCTCAGAAAAATTGTCAATGCTTCAGATGGCTCTCAGTCATTTAATTATCAATGTTACAAGAGTTATTCATGGCATTTGCGATTACCTCATTTTTGCAATAGGCATTTCGTGGGTTGATGCGCATACAGATAAATAATATGAATCGTTGCTATTATGCATGAAAAGACAGAAATTGATCTAGCAGCTAAGCTACGTTAGACGCTACTAGTGGGAAGACATTTAGCAACTAGCTTAGTGAGTTAGCAAATAAAAAACATGCTTTTAAAGACAAAGTTAGGTCATCCTGCGCCGCGAACAAAGTTCCAAATTAGGTATGGTAGATGATTTCCAGGAAAATATTTTCTTGAAACTACGAGTATACGTGCCATCTAATGCTCGCATGCCTACTTTACAGCAATTTGCCTTGAACCAAATGCACTTGTTAAATTGTGCTTCGTATAACCTTTCTTCTCCCTAGGCTGTACCTTGTAGTGTTGAAGCTGTGACCATTCAGGGTACAACGTGTCTGTACATACGTGCACGTGAGATCGTAGGAAAAATTATCTGCTCTGTCTAACAACCTCTAAAACGAAAATTCAGAGGTAACTCCTTCAGTTTTTCATGCGGTGAATACGACATGATTATTTGACACACTGGCACAACGGGACATTCATACAACCTGAATATTGGGGAAAAAAAAAGGGGGGGTTCTAATTTTTTTTTCGTTTGTTCGTGTGTGCGCATGTGCATGGCCACGGACAAACTGCGACTTCATGGTGTACGAGGAGGGCGGGGGGTTAAACACGTCGCATCATTTCTCTAGAATTGCCAACAGCTGGTGAAAAAAGTGCGTCATCATATTTGTGACTTCAATACAAAGCTCATGCCTTGAATCCCTATAGACTTGCCTACCCTGCTGCTGTTGCTATGTTAGTTTAGAAGCTTCCGTCACAAAAGATCTGTCTAGAATGTCGAATCTGTAGCCAGAAGAAAATTTTTTGTGGTAGTGGAGGAGGGGAGTAAGCCATATTTCTACGTTCGCGCATACATAAATATGTGAATTAAAAAAATAACAAAAAAGATTGGACCCCCCAGCCATCCTCTTCGTTATGCTAAGGCTATAAAACAATTATTGAGTTGCCTGTGATCAAGTCATTATGTGGATGAATTGCTTATTGGACCATATATGCTCCAGTTTTGTATTTCTCCTTGTAAATCAAACACGTGACTGTGAACACTGCACAGGGGGTGCATGATAAAGCATTTACGATTGGTGAAGTGCCTTTCAGAAAAGTTCCAATCCTCAGGGGGAAAACGAACATTCGTCATGGCCATAGGCAATTCCGAAACAACAGTTGGCACCGGAATTTGCGACACATGTGTAAAAACAAGTGACGACAAATAATCACATGAGCGGGAAGGAAATGAAGACAGACGACCAGCTTTCAACTGTGACTGTCCCTACCATTTGTCTATTACTGAAACACTCTGCATTCTTTAAGCACAGTGCGATGCAGAATGAAAATATCTTGGGGTGTCTGTGACTATGATACGCTTTGGGAAAAATAGCTATATATTTTATTCAAGTGAACCGGGCTTGTTCAAGGGTTAGCTTTCGCCGCTTCAATAGCAAAGCTGTTAAAGCATGCTTTAGTACGTGTGCCGTACCACGATTCATCGGATCACCTTAGTCCGCTGGTATGTTCACCTTAGTTCACTGGTATGTTTCCCATACCTTCAGTAAGCCCCCTACTATCATCCGGTCTACTAAAGAGCTCCTCCCGGTCCTATTTACGAAAGCAGCGATTTATACTCTTATATGAGCAACTGTTGTCTTGGCTATAATGCTGTGAGTTGATGATCGATTTGCGAAAGCTGAAGTCGCTTGGCAATGCAATGAAAGTCGCTTCGATAGAGAAGCGGCCACAAGAAATGCCAGTGACAGAAGATGAAAGAACACTCGAAGTCTTTCAGGATATATACGAGACTGAGAATTTCCAAAGAGCCAGGAATAAAAGAGATTTCTTAGATGATCAGTGTTATAACTTCTGGTTCTGATTAAGTAAGAATGCCAGTAGGTCAATGTGTAGTGAACAGAAAACTGAACCGTTAGTTAACAGAATCATTGAGTTATCATCGTCATAATCAACATCAGTCTGACTACACCCACTGAAGCGTAAGGCCTCTCCCATGATCCGCCTATCAACCTGGTCTTGTGCATTTTGCTGTCACGTTATTCATTCGATTTTTTAAATCTCGTCGGTGCACTTAACATTATGCCTCCCCTTCATGCGTTTCCTTTTTCTGGGAATCAAGTCAGTTACCCTTATTGACCAGTGGTTATCCTGATTTGTGTTACTTGCCGGCCCACCTCCGTTTTTAGGGGCGAAGCTCCTTAGGGCGTGGGCTGTGCGTCCCCTGTAGCCTGTATGTAGCCACCTCTAGTTTAGTTCTTGCAGTGTTCACTAGATGGCGGTACCGTCCCCTGTATGTAGCCACCTCTAGTTTAGTTCTTGCAGTGTTCACTAGATGGCGGTACCGTCTCCTGTATGTAGCCACCTCTCGTTTAGTTCTTGTAGTGTTTACTAGATGGTGGTACTTGTAGCTGATGATGAAAAGATGCAAGATGTTATAAACTAGAAAGCGGTACTTGTAGTTGATGAAAGACGCGAGATCTTATAAAATAGGAATGATGTCACATATGGCGCGTGTCATTGGTTGAAGGCAATCGTTCGATTTAGTGCGGCGACGTACGCTAGGGGGAGCGATGTAATAAAATCGAGTGGGCAAAATGTACAAAGGATTCATGGTTTACCAGGTTTACCTCCGGAGCTTCGCCCACTCATCATCATTCACTTCGTGGATATGGCGGAATTTTTTTCTTTTTGATTTGAACTATGATATGCTTAACCCCAGATTTTTTCCCTTACCCACTTTACTCACTTTTGACTCTTAAAGTCGCACCTATAATTGTGCTTTCAATCGCTCGTTCGATCATCCTGAATTTAAGCTGAACCATTTTTGTAAGACTCCAGGCTTCTGATCTGTAGGTAAATACCGGCAAGATGCAGCTGTTATATGCATTCCTCATAAGGTTTAGTGGCAGATTATTATTCATGATTTAAGAATGCTTATGAAATGTGATTCACCTCATCCTTATTCTTCTAGTTGTTGCACCCTGATGGTTTGGCACCGCGGTTCATACCTGTCATAAGTAGACATATTATTTTACAGCTTCCAGCATCTTTCCACTTATCGCAAAGCGGTGTTTTCCGGCGAAAGTTGTTGCACATTATTTTAGTTTTTTGCATACTACTTTTCAGACCTACCCTTCTGCTTTCCGTGTCCACTTGAGTGATCATGCTGTATTGATCGCCCGAGTTACTCATAAAGACAATGTTATGAGCGAATCGCAGGTCACTAAGATACCCTCCATTAACATTTCTCGCAAACTATTCCCAATGTAGGGCCCTGAAAACCTCCTATCGGTACGCGGTAGATAGCGATGCAGAGATCATATCTCCCTGCCTTACACCCTTCTTTATTGTGAATCGGTCGTTTTCCTTATGAAAAACTATGATGACTGTGGAGCCACCGCATATTTCTTCTAGTATGGTTATGTATGTTTCGTCGATGGCGTGATACCGTAGTGTCTGCATAACTGCTGATGTCTCGACTGAGTCAAACGCCTTCTCGTAATCTATGAAGGCCATATGTATAGGGATTGGTTGTATTCCGTGCTTTTCTCTACTACCTGATTGATAGTATAAATATGGTCTATATGGAGCAGCCTGTACGAAACCGTGCTTGGTCCTTGGGTTAACTAAAGTCTAATGTAGCCTTGATTCTATTAGCTATTATTTTTGTAAATAGTTTTTACAGAATGGACAGTAAGCTAATCGGCCTGTGTTTTTTCAAGTACTTGACGTCTCCTTTCTTATAGATTAACATGATGTCGGGCTTTTTTCAAGATTCTGATACCCTTCCCGTGTAGAGACACATCGTATATAAGTTGGACAGTTTTTCTAACACAATATCTCTGCCATCTTTCTGCAGGCCCGTTCTTACCTTGTCATCACCAGCGCTTTGCCTCTTTGAATTCTTCCTAGGGATTTCCTTACTTCCCCAGTCGTGACTGGCACGATGTCGAATTCTTCTGCGCTATTATCGCTTCTTATGTTATCAACGTGGTTGTTTTGGCTTCTGTACAGCTCACTGTATTATTTCTAGTCCACCTCACTCATCATATCTATTTTGGTGTTGACGTGACCTTCCTTGTCCCTTATGCATACGTCTGATTTTTACTCATGCCTTCGCAACATTCAGGTTTCTGCTGCTTCTTACGGCCTGCTCCATTCCCTCCATGTTCTGCCTTCTTTTGTCGGCTACCTGACGTCTATTGTTTAACATTGAAAGCTCTATAAATCTATGTTGTCGGTTGGAATTGTTTGCATGGTGAAATACTGAGTAAAATTATTTTATCGTTGAGTAAAAGAATCTTAACTGGCTGCATAAAAAGTCATATTTTTTTCCGTATTCATACTTGGCACGCTATCTGAGTGTGGTCCAACATGTGATATCGCTGAGCGTGTGGCTATGGGGGCACTGAGCCAAACGCTGAACTCGCGTCTTTCCCCCACTTATAGCTCAAGGTCAAGCGCAACGTTCACGCCCCAAGAGTAGAACGTGAGTGGACGAACAAGAACGTTAACTCCTTCCGCGTAGGACCGTGAACTCGTGTATATATGTGTGAGTTTATGTTGTGTGTATCCCCTTGTCCGTCTTCGTGTATATAAAAGTCTCTCGTTGTCCTCGAACGTCCTTGTCCTCATCTGGCTAACCTGCGCCCACAGTTGCCCACAACCACATGTTTGTACCATCGCGATGGCATTCCTAATAGGCTGGGCGTCACAGGCGATATCGTTATGTGCCGCGCTCACCTAGAGCACGAAGAGAAGAAGACTAGGTGGTGCCTGCCCTCGCCACCTTGGTTGTTTTTGCCATCACTACTGTGGACTGTAAATATTATGCCCTTTCTGTCATCCCCCCGTAATATCATTGGTGGAAGGTGCAGGGTACTCACTTCACGCAAGACGGAACTTCGCAGTGGGCGTCTTCTTGAAAGGCCATCATGACGACAGACATTGCCGTCAATCCAGCCCCCGCTATGCCAAATTCACTGAGCCACATTGTTGTGACCTACCCCCAGACCCTGGCCTCTTCTGCGGGATTGA